>CATKUY010000334.1:0-108480 GCA_949802685.1 Dicyrtomina minuta
AGCTGGAGTTTCAAATACAAAAGACAATATTGAATTACTGTTTGCAAAAATTCCGTTCCCGTACAGTTATCTTACTTCTGCTGTATTTCAAGATGGACATCCCATACCAGAACGTAAATGATTCAATAATGATTTAACTGGGAAAAAAATTACATATTCGGAATGGAAACTTTGGCTGCAGTATGAAAAATGTTTAGACGAATTGGATTGAAAAATACTGGAATAGATCCAACATACGTCTGCATTACTAGCGGATATGCCTGGCAGAGTTTCTTGAAACAGTGTAAAACTTGACGTTTTTTGTGAATATGAAATGTATAAAATGGTCAAAAAAGAGATCCAAGGCCGAGTTTGCTATGCCTTGCAGAAACTTGTGGTGGCCAACACGGAGCGTGATATGGAACACTACAGCCCTGACCTACCACGTCAGCATTTTCTGTATGTTGACAAGAATGGTATGTACGCTGAAGCTCTATGCAAGAAGTTCCCGCTTGGCAATTTCAAATGGGAAACTGTTGACAGATTAAACAGTATAGACTGGATAAATTGCGACTTTGGAGCTGGAAACAAAGGGTATATCTTACAAGTGGGTTTAGAATACCCAACTGATGTCCAAGAAAAAACCAAGGGGATTTTTCTTTGTCCTGAAAAACTTAAAATTCAATTAAATGAGCTGTCAGAACGACAACAAGAACACGTCACAAAACTTTGACAGCTGGAAAAATCTTTCTTGACTCAAGAAAAACTCATACTGACATGCTATAACAAGATTCATTATGTAGTGAACCATGCGTCTCTACAATACTATTTGAAAATTGGAATAAAACTTGTAAAAATTCATCAAGGATTTTCATTCACACATCAAGCGTACATTAAATACTATATAGCAACAAACGTTGAAAGAAAAAGAAATGCAAAATCAAAATCAGACAGATTTCTTGAAACTGATGAACAATGCAATTTATGGAAAATTGACAGTCAAATGAAAATCTTATTACTGTGAAATTTTTTTCGTCTCGCGTGAGTGTGGTGAAAACAATAGCTGACTAAAGATGCACGGGTTTCAAACGTTTATCAGACAATATAACCCAAGTTGTACTTAAACTTGAAGAATTTATATTAGACAAGCCTATTCAAGGAGGTTTTTATTGCTTGGAGCATTTGAAAGTGGCTTTTTACTCTGGATTTTACCAAGAATTCCAGTCTGTATTCAAAAAAGGATTCATCACCAGTACTCTGACAGCCATATGTTCAAAGCAAGCAATGTTTATTTATCTAAAAGCAAACAAAAATATTGACAAAAAGTTGTGATCAACATGTAAATTTACAATGTTATCATATTGTTTCAGATTTTTGATCCTAATAATACATACTCTGAAGACCTAGACAAAAGCAAAAGCTTTGTGGACTACTCTAAATAACCAGCTGGACATGCATTATTGGCAAAGTATCCTGATTTGGTTTATCCTAATGCCGGAGTTGGCGGGAAATGGAAGATTGAGGTTATGAATATTTGGAAAGTTGCCGCTTCTCGAGCCAAGGAATGTGCTATAAGATCATTTGGAGGGCGTGACGAATTAAAATGCAAGGGGATTTCAAGCAATTGTTTGAAATCCTGTACATTTGACACCAATGAAACAGCCATCAACTCGCAAAACAATAAAAGACTGCCTGTAAATTTGATTAGATCGATTGATCACAAATTTTATTTGATGAATGTAGACAAAATTGCTTTTCATGGATTAGATGAAAACAGATATTATCAAAACAGCAAAAACTTAAACTTCAGCATTTTCTATGGATTTCACACAATATGCAACTAATAATAATATTTATGTATTGCAGTCTACAAATAAGTTATTAGTATTTTATAATATAGATGTACATCACATGGAACGGAATAAAAAAAATATGTAAATATTATAACTTTTAAACTTTAGGAAAAATAACGCTTCAAGAAAATATTAGTTTTCAAAAACATTGTGAAACCAGTAAACGTATAAAACGTTGTTAGAACGTTGTTGTAGAAAAACTAGCAATAAATAATTTAGATTGGTACAAACCATAATTTTTAAAAACTTATATTTACGAGGAAAAAAACAAAAATAGTATTAAATAATTTGAATTTGTAAACTGTGAAAAGAAATCTGTAAAACTATATTTTTTAAATCTGGCATATTATAGAGTTTGTTAACCTAAGTTAAAAACTTATAGTAGTAATTAAAAACAGAGTATTAAAAAATAATTAAGATTTAGAACTATTTCTGTGCATTTGTATTTGTAATACTATTTTTAATTTGTAAGCCATTTAAAAAAAATATTTAATTATTTTTTAAAATGTTTTCTATTTGTAAAACTAATTAAATGAATTTTTAAAACTTATTGTAAAAATTTGGTAAAACTGAGTTGTTAAACAAAATTATTACTAAAAAATTGAAGTTGGAAAAATATTTTTAAGAACTTTTAGCATTTGTAAAACTATTATAGGAAATTTTTAAAAATTATTAAAGCAACTTGTACAACTTATTTCAAAAACTTTGTAGAACTAAAGTTGTAAAACAAAATTAGTAATAAGTAATATAAATTTGTGAATTTATTTTCAAGAATATTTTGTATTTTTAAAATTAAGTGAATAAATTTGTAAATTTTATTTTAAAACATTTGTAGAACTGAAGTTGTAAAACAAAAATTAGTAATGAATAATTTAGATTTGTAAAACAACTGTCAAGAAAATTCTTAAACTATTTTTAAGAAATTTGCAATCTTTTTAGAAAGTTTGTATAACTTTTTTACGAAATTTGTAAAAGTCATCTTTAAAACAACTTTGTAAAACATTGAAACAAAAAATATTAAAAAATACATTAGATTAAGAATCATTACATAAAAATAATAGATGTATCAAAAAAACATTATGTAACTTGTGCTTTGTAACAGAAATAAAAAAACCAATTGCCATTTTCAAAAAATTTATACTTGGTTTGAAATTCTCTTTTCAGCAATACTAGAAGGGCACAAGAAAATTCAAACATTTTTTGTTACTTATTTGTTCGTTCGTAACATATTTAATGCTTTCAGCCTTAGTTCACAAGCTAAAAGAATTTTGCACAGACATGCAATACAGACGGCTGTGAGAAGAAGTCAGGACCAAGGCTATATTCAGAAGCAATTTCAGAGCTAGGACCAAAGACAGATAGTTACATATCATAACGTAGCATGCCACTAACATACTATTGCTTATTGGGCCATCACTACTTAATGTACATACCAAAATTTGCAAGCATACGCCTGCAGCCTAAGCGAGAGGTTAGGCAGTGGGTAGAGGATACAATGGTGAACATAGAGCAAAATGGCAGAGCATTTAAACAGGTTATAGTGCCGAATTTGAGAAATTGTTTAAGATTCCATCTATATCTACCTTAAGCCAGTTCAAATTCAAAATTTGCGCTAAAAATTCAACAATGACTATATGTGCTTCTTAAAATACCAATAAAGTTTCAAAGTTATTCCAAAATTCCTTTAAAAAATTCAAGGATGTTTGTAAGTAGTTCAGAAATATAAGTTTATTCAAAACCTTATTGTTAGAACTTTAATGATGACTGTATGTTGTTGAAAAATGTCAATAAAGTCAAGTTACTTCCAAACATTTTTAAAATTTCTGTATTTAGTTCGGAAATTTTAATAAATTTAAAAAACTTCAGGTAACAAATTTAAAGTTGTTTGCATGTATATTACAAAATATTTATGTCTGTTCTAAAGAAATTTAGAAAAATTCAAGTGTGATTATGTAATTCAAGTTCAGGTTAAAGCGATACTAGCGGTATTAAACGGGAACCAACGTAACTATAGGTTAGGTTAAACCGTGACCAGCGACAGTAACGGTAACCAACGGAACTATAAGTTAGGTTAAAGCGACACTAGCGACATCTAGTGGCAACCAACGGAACTATAGGTTAGGTTAAAGCGACACTAGCGTCATCTAGCGGCAACCAACGGAACTATAGGTTAGGTTTGAGCGACACGAGCGCAATATAACGGCGACTTTCGGAACTATAGGCTAGGTTAAAGCGACACTAGCGTCATCTAGTGACAGCTTACGCAACTAGAGGTTATGTTAGTAGCTCCAAAAAATCCGCTAGGTGGCGCTGGCATGCATTTTTGTCACTCAAAAAGAATGAAATGAAGTAAAACATACCACTGGCTAGTTCACAAAACTCCTGCTAGGCGGCATTGGCGCTCGGTTTTTTTGCCGGCAAAGTTCTCAAAACTTCCGCTGGGTGGCGTGGGCATGCCCTTTTTTCAGTCAGAACCGATGAATCTGTTCAGATTCTACTACTACGTCACGCAACATCGCGTGTCACACTTGAAGTTGCTATGTAATTACCATTTGACACGCAAACTGTTCCACAATTAACCAAACTGTACCACTTATGTGTAGTAGAAGTAGTAGTAGTATAGATTTATTGCATTTACGGGCCAAAACCCACACACATATCAGATTATTTATTTTCATTCTGGAATATATTCGATTAATGATTAACTATCTTATCTTAGTGATTCCATTTTCTTACTTAATATTAAATTCACAAGGTTAAAAGTATTATGTAACCCATGATCATCATCTCTTAACAATAAGTGATTTAGTTTAATGACAGTGTCTCTTTCACTCGTCACATATTCCTTTAAATATTTATCCCTATCTCCAGCAAAAGCTGGACACGCAAAGAGAAGATGAGGCAGCGTATCAGGCACATCATAGTTGCAAGCTTTACATAAGTTTATAGCTTCCAGTCTAATTTTATCTTTTTTTATTCTTATAGACACATTATTTATTTCCGCTAGTCGAAATTAAGCCATTATTCTAGTCTTTCCTATGGCAACGCGCCTATTTAGATAGCCAGCTACTGGGGTTGTACTTATATACGACATATAGTTTGGATTGTAGCTTGAGTGGAGAGCTCTTTGCATATCCTGCTCATATGAGTTCTGAGCAGCTTTTTCAATATTATTTTCAAGTTCCATGTCAATACTATCTGATAAGATATTTCTCAAAAATTCTTGAAAGCCGAAGGCAATTAGTTTCTGTTTCACTTGGGTCACCCAGTTATATGTAGCACTAGTGCAGTTGTTTGTACTGTCTAGGTATCTGAGTTTCTAGTAGACAACCCGCGGGATTCTAGATTCTTCCATCTTGAGTATTTTCCTTAAATATAGCAGAGCTTGGCGGAGAACCGTAACTTCTATTCGGCATCTTCCAGCTTCCAACCTTATTAAGTAGTCTGGGGTGTTTCTTGGAAGGGCCAGCAGAGATTTAATAAATCGGATTTGAACAGGCTCAATTCAATCACCATATCTTAAACCCCATACACCACTGCTATATAGTAAGGTTGCCATTGACACTGATTCAAAAAGTTTTATCTTTGATCCCCACGAGTCAGACTTACTTCTGCTTTTAATGTCCCATAGGCATCCGTTTGCTCTTAGTGCTTTGCTGGTAAAACTTTTTGCAGCATTAAAGAACACGCCAGAAGAATTAAATAGCACACCTAGGTACAGATATTCTTTTACAATTTCCAACATTTTCCCTTCGTAGCTAAAAGATGAGTTCGCTTTTATGTTTGCCGCTTTAGCAAATATCATGACTTTTGATTTGTCTACATTAACAGCTAGCTGATTCTCCTTACAGTACCTTTCAAGAGTTTCTATTTTCCTTTTGAGATCCCCTTCTAACTAGGCAAGCAAAACTGTGTCGTCGGCGTGCATAAGCATGAAAATAGCAACTTTTTCGATAATGCTTAATCCCTGTAGATTATTTGCTACAAAGTATTCATCCATATCCGAAATAAAGATAGAGAATAATAGGGGTGATAACAGCTCGCCATGTAGCACACCTTTGGTGACTTCTATTGGGCACGTTTCACCATAATCAGTTCTTACTTTCAGCACCGCGTTATTATATAAGTTCTTTATAATTCTTATCAGCTTTGCACTAAGTCCTAGCTTGAACAGCTTAACCCACAGAAGGTCATGGTTGAAAGAATCAAACGCACGTTTGTAGTCGACAAAAAGGGCGTAAACCTTTCTTCCTGGAACTCTTATATAATTGTGTACAATCCCCGCTAGCAAGAAAACTTGATCCATGCATGAGCGATTTTTTTTAAATCCTGCTTGTGATTCAGGGAGTATTTTATGAGTAGTTGTCCACTTGGTAAGTCTTGTCAACAGTATTCGGGTAAATCCCTTCAGAACACAACTAAGCAATGCAATTTCTCTGTAGTTTGCTGGATGACCTCGGTCTCCCTTTTTGAAAAGCGTCACAATTTCAATTTCTGACCAGCTAGCCTGGCATTGTTCTTCCGCCAGCACTTTGTATAGCAGGTTTAGTAGTTGCAGTGTCCAGCAGTGTGGCAATCCTTTAAGTGATTCATTTGATATTCCGTCCAGTCCCGGGGATTTATTTGTCGTTAATTGTCTAATTGCAAGAGCTAGCTCACCCATATTTATGTCTTGATCCATTAATTTTTCGCCTACTCCATAGAAGGATATGTTGCTAATATATCTAGGCGGCATAACACTGCTATAAAACTTTTCCCATTGCTCTATATTTACCTGGTTGCCATTATTGTTCGATTTATCCTTAAATAATTTAACTGTGCTCCAAAACTGACTGCTATCTTTAATATTGGCTAGCCTATCTCTAATTTCTACGTAATACTGTGTCTTAGATTGCCTACATACCTTTTTAAATCTCCTCTTTGCGTACACCAACTTTTCGTATGTGCCCAGCAGGCAGCTTTGTTTTTTACAGTTTGACCTACACAGCTGCATATATATCTTTGCTTTTTTACATTCTGAGTTAAACCATGGTTTGTTTCTTACAGTAAATTTTGATATCCTATGACATACAAAATTCTGGTCCTTAGCCATTTTATACATTTGATTAGTGAGCACAGTATTCAATTCATTTACATTATTATCATTGTTATCACAATTTATTACATTTTTATCCATAGCTAGCTTAAACAGTGTAATTTCATTTCCAATTAACCTGATTTTCATATTAGAACTGGTTGCCCTTTGCGGAGCATACTTAATTCTAGAGATACTTAAGTTAGCAGCTATTATTACATGATCTAATACATTTATGTCTAGACACTGGAAATTTTGAACAGTATTTATTAGGCTGTAGTGAACTAAACAAAAATCTATTACTGACCTTCCTTTGCCACTCATATAAGTAAAGTTAGCTGGTATATCAGAAAGTACTCTACCGTTAAGTATTGCCAGTGAAAACCTTTCGGCAAACTCCAGGAAATACGGAGCTGTGGAATTCCATCCCTCATCAGTTGAGGAGCGATAACTATTTAAATTGGTTGTCTCCACCAGTCCCTCGTCCATAGCTCCCTCCGTCCCAATTCGAGCAATAAAGTCGAACCCAATAATTAGCCTTTTCCTTAAACTATGAGGGATGGACTCCACTGCTTCCGTCATCTCCCAATATATCTGAGGTATAGAAAACATATTAGTATTCATGTATATATTTGCAAATACAAATAGCTCGTGAGATTTTATATCTTTTATTACTATAATTAAAACATTATTTTTATTGTATAAAGTATTTTGAATTTCAACAGATTTCTTATTAACTAGAATTCCGATTCCATTTGAGACCCTGCCTGATGTATTTGTCCTGCTAGCAGCTAAGTTTAAACATTCAAAATTTTGAAAATTGCTCCCTAAAACTAGTTTTTTTGCGTCTATCCATGTTTCGCTAATGCATATAATATCATGCTCAATTAACTTTTCACAATCATTTTTATCAAGCTCCGTTAGGTTTCTTAGTCCGTGGACGTTCCAATATATAATTTTAATAAGTTCAGTTACCGTTTGAGTGTTGTGTGTGGGCCCTGGATGTCAATTTACTCTGGATAATGTTGAACCATCACTCCTCAATATAATACCATCAACATCAATCGAGGAGTTTCCAACATACTTAACACTAGTAACCGTCGAATCTCTTTTTTTGATCCAAAACTGTTCTGTTAGGTGTTTACGAATTTCTTGTTCTTTTTTGTTACGACACGGTTGAATGCGCACATCTGGGTCTGTATCTTTCAGTTTGGATTTGTTTTTCAGAACCTCTGTCACTTCCAATCTGTCAGCTAGCTGCACAAATAAGAGCGGTGGTTTGGAGTTGTCCCTGCTGTTAACTCTTTTGGCTTTGATAATTTTGGAGTTTGGAAGACCTAATTTGTTCGTTAGTAGCGTATTTGCATCTTCTGTAAGAGACTGAGCCACTGGCCATCCTTTGATTAGGAATTCTTTTCCTCTTCTGTCTCTATCCAAAGTTTCCAGCTTGAATTCGGCCATTTCCAGTCTTTTAGTAACCTCAGCTAGCTGCCTTCTTACACCATTGATATCAGATTCTTGTTTAGAAATGTTAGAGTTGAGTTTTGTTTCTATAATACTACACTTCGAGTTCACATTACTTTCCAGGTTCAAGAATTTTGAACTTATATCCTGCTTAAAGTTTTGAAATTCTGCTGCGACTTGATCGGTAATTTTTTCCCCAAGGAGTCGGAGTTGTTGATTTAGATACGCAGCTAGCTGCTCCTGTCCTTCTGGAACTGCAACTGCCATGTTGGTTGTCTGCTACCGGATAATTGATTATTTGTAGATTTCAGTGATCAGCACTCCTTCGTTTCTTCTTTTTGAGCCTACCAAAATATATGTTTTGCTAGTATCTTACACTTTTTAATGAGAAAGCAAGTTGTGTATGCCTTCGGCCTACGTATTTGTGAGAATAGGAACTTAGCTTTTTGTTTTTAGTGGTGATCCAGTATTGTTTCCTTCAGGGTTGCTAGAATTTCTTCTCTTATAGTTCTTGTATGTATATTCCTTGTATTTCTTAGCATCCAGCGTGGTTTTTTTTACTTTTTAACTAAATAGACTAATTTTAATAAAAGTTTGTAATTTTTGATCGAATTGCGTGAGTTTACAGATTTTGTAAGATGATTAGGTTAGTTGTTTGTAATTTTCTATTAAATTAACTACCTAATTTTGAAATTAAAGAAATTTTATTTGAAAACTGGATGGCAGCTCAAAAGTTGAGCAGTTCACCCATTGCCTGCTAGATGGCGTACCACTTATGTGTAGAACACTTAGTGTGTGTAGAAAGAGAATACATTGTCATTCACGTATCAATTTCAAATCATCTACGGTAATCATAAATATGAATTACTACGATGCTTTAATAAACTAAATAATAAGATGTATATTATTTTTAATATTATAATAATATTCCTAATCGCAGTCGAACTACTAAATCATTACTTCAAGTCGTCGAATATTCAGCATATGATAATAATACTATATTTTGAATTGTATAAATGCAAACTTTTAAAACATTGTTAAAAAATTTAAATAATTAAAATAATAAGTTCTTTATAAAAAGATAAGAGAAATGTTTAAAGTCCTTACGCTCCTCCGCCTACAACTAAACAACTATCTCCAGGTTACACTTACAACTTCAATAACTTAACCAATACCGTCCACTTTGGGGAGAGTAGAAGTGCATTGTTTTAGTTAAAAATCAGTTAATTAATTAATACAGTATGATGATAATAATAACATTAACAAATACAAAAATTAACTGTAAAGGTATTCGTTTAATTCCCGCCGTCATCACTATCAAGTTATTAAGCTATAATTGTTATATCAGGAGTAGGTGTAAATTGGAAAGTAATTAGCTAGACACACAAAAAAACAATGTCATTACGAAATTGACGAAATACTTTTAAAATCTGTCATGGTTTTCTTTTAGAATGTTAATGACAATATGAACAGAAATTAACAATTTACTATTATGTATAAAATACGTGCCGATTTGATTTTCTTACGAGTTATAGCTTAATGCATTTCAGTAGCAAAAAAAATATTATAATATGTATAACTTACAGTTCATAATACACAGCAAAGTAACATAATAATATTACTTATGGCATAAAGGCAATAGGCAGTACTAAAAAGGCTATCGGCAGTAACCTAGCAGTTATTTATAAATAGGCCTATTGGCAGAATAGTCGAATATTGTAATAAAACTCACAAAATTGATCTTTTTTTGCGACTATTGGCAGTACTAAAAATGTGTATTTCCTATCACATGTTTTGCATAACTTATGCATCACGTGTAAACAAATGTTGATTTAAATGAGTTGACGTAATAGTCAGATGACTTTGTCGCCTTTAATCTCAGTCCTTTTTAATATTCGTTCCGAGCAACATGTTTTTACAAGCGTCGCCGGGGATTTATCGGTGACGACTTCAGTTTACTATTGTTTCGTTTACGGAAAGACTTGTCAGGCAAAATTTCAGCTTTTGTAATCTCAAGTCAATGGAAGTAGACATCATATTTTGAATTAGAAGATATGAATGAATCATAGTACTAATGAACGTAAAGGTGATCGGGTTTATTTTTCCAAAACTTCAATTACGTGTATCTTTTTACTTAGCTAACGTACACTAAAGGAGAAGCTGTCATCATACTTCTCTTTCAATACTGTATGTGCTAAAAATACTCAGTGTCAAAAATTAAATGTTGCAAGAGATACAGGTCATTGTACGAAAAAATCGCGGAAAGTCTTACAGCGCCCTTAATGTAATCAATTACCTTAAATACATTTAAAGTTAATGGAAAAGTAGGGCCTCAAATGTGATCGGCATAAAAAAATTTCAAAAAGCACTCAAAACTTTCATGATTTTACTTAGCCAGAGTTTTTAAGGAAAGAAGCTGAAATCGGAAGTAAAGATAGTTGAGACCATACGCTGTTTGTATACTAGTTATGTACTTAGATTTTTATAGACCGTACTGTTTAAAGGGCGGCCACTGATCACATTTTGGGGGTGATCGTCTTGACGCACCTTAGTTCTAGTGGCTTATCATGCAAAACCAAGTCACGGTTATCGCATTCTCAGAATGTAGACGTAAATAATTGCCTCATTTCAATAATCATAATGCCTATTCGATCCATTTAATTTATACTGACTATTGCCGCACACACTTTACTGCCGATAAGTTAGGTGTTAATTCACTGCCTATTGGTCCCTCCTATACTGCCAATTGACATGCAGCCATTACTTATGATCATCTTTCATCATAGTAGAATAACAATAATGACATCATTACTAATTAACTTAATTAACAAACTTAAACGAGCACCAACAAAAGAAAAGACCCTAGTGTAAATCGCATAATTAAAACTGAGAAAACTCAGCATATGTATGATGAATTAAGTAACCAGACATTACATTTTTTAAATTTTAATTTAGACGCAGGCATCATCGTTATATGTGTGACTCTAGCGTGGCCAACTTGTTCGTAAGCCTATTAATTTTAGACACGATGACGTTAATACGTGAATTTATGAATGCCTTACGAAGGTAATGTAAGTAATTATTTAATAAGTGTAGTATATTGTTTATGTATACGCATATGAGCTTATATAGCTTCTCTAGAAATAAATGTGTCTGATGCTTGAATGCAAATCATAACAAAGGAGTTTATCTTTTTCCCTCGTCCCTCTTTACGCAACTTTTGCCTTTGAGTCTAATGTAGGAACCAGGATTTCAAAACAAACTGCAGCTATATTCGTTTTTTTTGCTATTATTTTTTAAATTATCAAGGGTAAGTATTTTCAGTACTGGTAACATTAGTTTTTTTTTAGTAGTTATATAATTATATGTATGCGTAGTACGTGTAATGTTTAGACGAATTGGATTGAAAAATACTGGAATAGATCCAACATACGTCTGCATTACTAGCGGATATGCCTGGCAGAGTTTCTTGAAACAGTGTAAAACTTGACGTTTTTTGTGAATATGAAATGTATAAAATGGTCAAAAAAGAGATCCAAGGCCGAGTTTGCTATGCCTTGCAGAAACTTGTGGTGGCCAACACGGAGCGTGATATGGAACACTACAGCCCTGACCTACCACGTCAGCATTTTCTGTATAATGACAAGAATAGTATGTACGCTAAAGCTCTATGCAAGAAGTTCCCGCTTGGCAATTTCAAATGGGAAACTGTTGACAGATTAAACAGTATAGACTGGATAAATTGCGACTTTGGAGCTGGAAACAAAGGGTATATCTTACAAGTGGGTTTAGAATACCCAACTGATGTCCAAGAAAAAACCAAGGGGATTTTTCTTTGTCCTGAAAAACTTAAAATTCAATTAAATGAGCTGTCAGAACGACAACAAGAACACGTCACAAAACTTTGACAGCTGGAAAAATCTTTCTTGACTCAAGAAAAACTCATACTGACATGCTATAACAAGATTCATTATGTAGTGAACCATGCGTCTCTACAATACTATTTGAAAATTGGAATAAAACTTGTAAAAATTCATCAAGGATTTTCATTCACACATCAAGCGTACATTAAATACTATATAGCAACAAACGTTGAAAGAAAAAGAAATGCAAAATCAAAATCAGACAGATTTCTTGAAACTGATGAACAATGCAATTTATGGAAAATTGACAGTCAAATGAAAATCTTATTACTGTGAAATTTTTTTCGTCTCGCGTGAGTGTGGTGAAAACAATAGCTGACTAAAGATGCACGGGTTTCAAACGTTTATCAGACAATATAACCCAAGTTGTACTTAAACTTGAAGAATTTATATTAGACAAGCCTATTCAAGGAGGTTTTTATTGCTTGGAGCATTTGAAAGTGGCTTTTTACTCTGGATTTTACCAAGAATTCCAGTCTGTATTCAAAAAAGGATTCATCACCAGTACTCTGACAGCCATATGTTCAAAGCAAGCAATGTTTATTTATCTAAAAGCAAACAAAAATATTGACAAAAAGTTGTGATCAACATGTAAATTTACAATGTTATCATATTGTTTCAGATTTTTGATCCTAATAATACATACTCTGAAGACCTAGACAAAAGCAAAAGCTTTGTGGACTACTCTAAATAACCAGCTGGACATGCATTATTGGCAAAGTATCCTGATTTGGTTTATCCTAATGCCGGAGTTGGCGGGAAATGGAAGATTGAGGTTATGAATATTTGGAAAGTTGCCGCTTCTCGAGCCAAGGAATGTGCTATAAGATCATTTGGAGGGCGTGACGAATTAAAATGCAAGGGGATTTCAAGCAATTGTTTGAAATCCTGTACATTTGACACCAATGAAACAGCCATCAACTCGCAAAACAATAAAAGACTGCCTGTAAATTTGATTAGATCGATTGATCACAAATTTTATTTGATGAATGTAGACAAAATTGCTTTTCATGGATTAGATGAAAACAGATATTATCAAAACAGCAAAAACTTAAACTTCAGCATTTTCTATGGATTTCACACAATATGCAACTAATAATAATATTTATGTATTGCAGTCTACAAATAAGTTATTAGTATTTTATAATATAGATGTACATCACATGGAACGGAATAAAAAAAATATGTAAATATTATAACTTTTAAACTTTAGGAAAAATAACGCTTCAAGAAAATATTAGTTTTCAAAAACATTGTGAAACCAGTAAACGTATAAAACGTTGTTAGAACGTTGTTGTAGAAAAACTAGCAATAAATAATTTAGATTGGTACAAACCATAATTTTTAAAAACTTATATTTACGAGGAAAAAAACAAAAATAGTATTAAATAATTTGAATTTGTAAACTGTGAAAAGAAATCTGTAAAACTATATTTTTTAAATCTGGCATATTATAGAGTTTGTTAACCTAAGTTAAAAACTTATAGTAGTAATTAAAAACAGAGTATTAAAAAATAATTAAGATTTAGAACTATTTCTGTGTATTTGTATTTGTAATACTATTTTTAATTTGTAAGCCATTTAAAAAAAATATTTAATTATTTTTTAAAATGTTTTCTATTTGTAAAACTAATTAAATGAATTTTTAAAACTTATTGTAAAAATTTGGTAAAACTGAGTTGTTTAACAAAATTATTACTAAAAAATTGAAGTTGGAAAAATATTTTTAAGAACTTTTAGCATTTGTAAAACTATTATAGGAAATTTTTAAAAATTATTAAAGCAACTTGTACAACTTATTTCAAAAACTTTGTAGAACTAAAGTTGTAAAACAAAATTAGTAATAAGTAATATAAATTTGTGAATTGGTTTTCAAGAATATTTTGTATTTTTAAAATTAAGTGAATAAATTTGTAAATTTTATTTTAAAACATTTGTAGAACTGAAGTTGTAAAACAAAAATTAGTAATGAATAATTTAGATTTGTAAAACAACTGTCAAGAAAATTCTTAAACTATTTTTAAGAAATTTGCAATCTTTTTAGAAAGTTTGTATAACTTTTTTACGAAATTTGTAAAAGTCATCTTTAAAACAACTTTGTAAAACATTGAAACGAAAAATATTAAAAAATACATTAGATTAAGAATCATTACACAAAAATAATAGATGTATCAAAAAAACATTATGTAACTTGTGCTTTGTAACAGAAATAAAAAAAACAATTGCCATTTTCAAAAAATTTATACTTGGTTTGAAATTCTCTTTTCAACAATACTAGAAGGGCACAAGAAAATTCAAACATTTTTTGGTAATTATTTGTTCGTTCGTAACATATTTAATGCTTTCAGCCTTAGTTCACAAGCTAAAAGAATTTTGCACAGACATGCAATACAGACGGCTGTGAGAAGAAGTCAGGACCAAGGCTATATTCAGAAGCAATTTCAGAGCTAGGACCAAAGACAGATAGTTACATATCATAACGTAGCATGCCACTAACATACTATTGCTTATTGGGCCATCACTACTTAATGTACATACCAAAATTTGCAAGCATACGCCTGCAGCCTAAGCGAGAGGTTAGGCAGTGGGTAGAGGATACAATGGTGAACATAGAGCAAAATGGCAGAGCATTTAAACAGGTTATAGTGCCGAATTTGAGAAATTGTTTAAGATTCCATCTATATCTACCTTAAGCCAGTTCAAATTCAAAATTTGCGCTAAAAATTCAACAATGACTATATGTGCTTCTAAAAATACCAATAAAGTTTCACAGTTATTCCAAAATTCCTTTAAAAAATTCAAGGATGTTTGTAAGTAGTTCAGAAATATTAGTATATTCAAAACCGTCAAAACTTTGGGGCATTCAGGCCAACAGCAGTTTGAAAGGCGCTGCAACTGCACTTTTGTCACCCAAGGAACTAGCGGAAAATACACTACTTTCTTAGATTCAGAATCACACGTACACATTAGAGATTGCTGACGTTAGCAACAATATTTCACTTACTGATCGGCGTTTTGAGACATTGTGTTAATTTGTAGACCCTCCAAAGGATATTACGTGTGAGAGGAAGGCTTGAAAACTCCAATCTACCTTTTGCAACAAAGCATCCGGCTATCAATCCTGGAAGTCATCAATTGATTCGAGCAATGATTTTACATTATCATTACCGACTTGCACATGCAGGTAAACAAATTGTCCATTCTCATATCCGCTAACAATATTGGATACCCATCGCTACTTAATTCATCAAATCAGTACTGGACAAATTTCTTATATGCGCTCAACACCGGGCCATTGTAGCAACTTAACTGATGGATCAAATCCCATTTATTCAAGCCACTGAAACCCGGCCATTTCTACACACTGGAGTGAATTTGGCATACCCATATCTATTGAAAGCACAGATTGGAAGAGGCGCAGCCGTATATAAAGTGTGGATTGCACTTTTTACCTGCTATACTTCTCAAGCCGTACACTTAGAATTAGTGTCCGACATGTCACATGAGAAGTTTCTACTAGCATTACGAAATTTAATCTCCAGATGACATAGACCATCAGTCATGTACAACAATAATGGTACAAACTCAGTTGAAACAGGCAACGCACTTATCAATAACTGAATCGCACTGCAGGCCATTCAAGAACTCTGAAGTTTCTGACCCAGATTCTATTAAAAAACTGTTTCCCAACTACAAACCAACGATCAAGACATTTCTTAATATCCAGAAACAAGAGACATCTATACACGAATTTATGACTAAACTTAACGAAAAGTTAAAGCTGAATCAAGACAAAATTCCGCTCAAAATTGAAAAAAAAGCCATCATCCTAAATCCTGAGCAAATACATATGATTCTTTTAAACTTGTCAAAATCAAATAGTGTAATTGTTGAAATTCCCAAACCTCTCTCATTGTTTTTTAAGCAAGGCAGATCACGGTTTATGTCAGGAAACCTATGTCGCTGCAATTGGGCAGCTGTTGTTTTATTCAGGCAAATGATCGTTGCAACGTCTTGCAGATTTAATGTTCGCTTTTCTATTGCAAGAGGAAGGTTTTCATCTCGCTTGTTTAAATGTACAGGGTATTCCAAATCAACTACAAGTATGTAGCCATAACTATTTTCTTCGTTGCCAAAGTTAGAGTCAGCCCAGTTGATATGTTCTAGGTCTTTGGCTTCCAGGTACTCATAATCTGACACTGGCATTAGCTTTTTCATGCTATATGCATATAAACTGTTAAAGTCAAGTGAAAGCAATTGCTTGCGAGGTTTTGACTCGTCAAATCCTCCTGGACACCGCTCATCGTTGGCAACTACATGCTTTTGAGTGAAAATACACTGACCGCCGCGTATTCCATTATTTGCAATGTCTAATATTCTTTGATCTCTTATGTTATCAATTTCCGCATCCGTAAATTTTAAAAAACAATCCCAAAAGAAGCTGGGCAGCGTCATTGAGTAGGTTGGGTCCAGTTCGTAGTTTTTAAGTCCTAGCCTTCTAAAGTTTTGCCATACTTCAGCAAGCAAAAGTGTTTCTATCATACACGTAACCCGAGTATAATCGCGCAATGTTGTAAGTTTGAATTAAGTACACACGTTTTGCACAATCTCCCAATCCGTATCAGAAACTGGCTTGTCGTCCAGTATTGATCGCTGAAATTGTTCTCTTGAAGGCAGTCGCTTCACAAATGCAAAACAGTTGTTAAATGCCTCAAACGGAAAGCGTCTGTGATAGTTTAATACATTCTTCTGCATACTTTTTAGCTTCTGGGTTTTTTGATTTTATTTTACATAAGGGAGCAAAATGCTGTACACACTGCGACACAAGTTTCAGATCTTGTTTGTTTTGCATTTTCAAGGATTCAACTAAATTTGTTCAATTTGAATCTATAAATAAACTGGAATCAATAAAACGAGTTTTCACTTTTGAGTTGAATTTTTTTCCAGTATACGGTTCTTCAGTGTTCTCTTTTGACGGGTATTGGAGATGAAGACCTGGTAGCCAAGTATCTTTTGAAGTTATTGTTATGGATTTTATGTCACTTGCGGATTTTGCAATAACTTTTACATCCTTGGCTTTAAAGTTATTTGTTTTCATCGCACTAATTAATAGATGGTAGTCAATTGTTCCTCCACAGTGTGAAATGATGGGTATTTTATGCTTGTATTTTATTTGTAGATTACATCGGCTGCATGCGGCAAACTCAAAGTTCCCTTGGTGGTGATTATGATGAAAATTCTTGAAAATCTTCTTTGCACTGTCAAATTTACGTTTGCATATGTGACAATGTGTTGCTTTATTGAATTTTTTATTTACTTCCTCTGATGGCTGCACAAAGTTGTTGGTGTTTCTTATTTCAGACAATAGTTTTTTTGCCCAAGCAAATATTCGTTTAAATAAATGATTTATTAAATTTAGACCATCAAAATACTCCACTGCTACAACTTTATCGTGGTCTTTCATTTGACTGATAACGAAAAAAAAATATGCTGCTGGATGAATTTCATTTGAAATCTGTATGTTGCTTTTTGCAGATCTTGCATCTTTAATGGGATTTAGGAATGTTAAGAACTTGTAAACAATTATATACGGATAGGGAAGGGTTTGCCACAGTTTAAAAAACTTGATTCGTTTGTGTAATTCTGAAAACATAATGTGCTTTGAGACAAGTGTTTGGCAGTTTTCTAGATGCTGATCCAAATTCTGTTCTGAATTAAACGATCTAAAACACAGCTGGCAATAAAACTGGTTATGTAAACGGCCGTCACAAAGAAACTTGTTTATGTCTGTTATCAACACCAGATGATAAGCTTTGTTTTCTTCATTTGCAGAGTCGTTTTGGATGAGAAATAAATTGCACTTTTCACTTATGTCGTTATTTTGGCATCTTGTAAATTGAATAATTTGATCTTCGCGGTGGCTCCAAATGTTGATTTCGAGTTTATTTTTTATTTCAAATTTTTTTAATCCAGCCAAGTTGTCCATTTGCAAAGGACATTTAACATCAGTGAAGTCAAATCGGGAAAAGTATGGTCTGTACTGCTCCGGGTATTCCAAACTTCGTTTTATATAGTCTGCTCTTTGTACTTGGTTTTGTAACTTTAGTTTGTACATTTTATCGTCTGCAATTTCTTGCCTAAACCGATGAGCAGCAACACAGAACTTCAAACACTCGTTGCATTTATTTTTAATGTTTAAATATCCTCTTTTATTGGGTTTTATTTTAGGAAACTTGATGTATCCTTCTGCTGCTGCATTTGCAAATAGGTTTAGTACACCAATTTTAACTTGAACTGATTCAATTTCTCGAAGTACCTATCCAGTTCCGTACTTGTTAAAATCAGTAAGTCTTTCCGCGCACTCATTTGTGCTGTTTAATACAAACTTGTCAATTTCACTTGTATTAAAAATATCGTAATTCTGACCTGTAAAGGTAGGGTTACGCGCTTTTATAGTTTTTTCAGTTTCCACTTCAACTTCCAGTTCCATTGTAGCAACAATTATAAGCTGAGCTTTAATACCACTATGTACACTTAGGTTCTGGGTTAGTAACTTTACAAAGGATCATGCAATTCTGGTAATATTGTTTCAATACTCGCAAATGTTTCAATTGGCTTGTGAATGTAGGTTACAATCGTTCCCTTAGGATATCTTGAATATTCTTTGAACACGTCCAAGCCAATTTGAGGTGAACGGCGTAGTTTTGTTCTTGCTGGTTGGCTAGCTGTGCTTGTGGTTGGTCTATATGTTGCCCATGATCGACTTGTGCCGCCCTTTACTAGATCTTGGCTGCGGTTCTCAATGTGCCCAAGTCTCTCACCAACATGAGAGCATTGGTGGTGCTGTTTGTTTAAACAAAACAGGTTGCAGTCTTCACATTGATAAACGTGTTCCACATGGGACTTATACGGTACGTGATAGTAGCACCTAAATACACAGTAAGGAAAAGAACACTTGAAGTGGTTAGTGGATGATCCAAGCACAGTAGGTGAAGGGTAATCTTCTTGTTCGTAATGCAGTTGTGCGCCGACAACTCGGGTGGTGTAGGATAGGGTAACTTGAGGATCCATGTTAGTACAGCGTTACACGTATTGGAATTAAATGTACAGGAGGGTAATGTGAAACGCCACGGTTGGCTTTCTGATACAGCATTAGAGTATGGCTTAGAGCTGTGTACGCTGTAGAAGTCTGGCTTCAAGACGTCTTGGAGTTATGAGTTAGGTGCGTGAACTGCTGCTGCGAGTAGTGTGAGGCTGAGTCAGTTGGATACCAGTATTTATATCTGAATCTTCGAGCCGCTCTATCACGCCCCCCATTTCTTGGTCTCCGCCCTCTTTACTAGGGGACCCGGTTTTTCCTTTTCTGAACAGCTTGTCGATTTTAAATACAAACAAGAGCAGGACCAGGATGAATGACACGTAGATGGCTGCACATGCGCAGAAACAAGAAAAAAAGTTATATATTAGTATCTGTATATATATATGTAGTTCTAGGTATACTTATCATAATTATACACAAAACTATACTATACAAGATATATAGGTAAAACTTACAAGTAAGTGAACAAATTTATTTATTCACTTACATATGTAATCAAATGTGGTGTGTACCAATGGCTTAGCTTTAGTGTGTTGAAACTTCTCGACCACGTCCATTATAATTCCATTCTGGGCATTTAAACTTTCAAGCATATACTTTAATGCCTGCAGCATTAATTAATAAAAATGGGTTTGTTTGAATTAGAAGAAGTTGCGTTGTATTAAACTGCAGAGCTGATTTATTGCCGTCAATGTGCCGTTCACTGCTTTCAGGAGATTTAGTGGCGTGTTTATCTTGTGTATCTACAGTCATAGGTGGCGCAGCTAACACATCAGCTGCAGCTACATTGTTGCATGCAATTGCAAGTGCAGGAAACACGAGCAGCACTGCAACGTATATGCGTATTGAAGGCATTGTTGATCTTGAGTATTGACCGCTGTGAGTTTTTTTATGCAACTGGTGGCAATTAAAATTTTGAAACTGTTTATATAATGTATTGTATTTAGTTCTGCAAGATTATTATGCACTTATATTACGCCGTTGTCGTTTAAAGGGTCTTGAAATCATTTATTCGTACTGAATCCAATCCTTTTGTTTAAGGCTTTCCTTATGGTTTTCTTTTTCATTACCAATTTTTGTTCCTTGCTGTTCTGTAATGTCTAATTGGCCAGGAGGGGGAGGAGCAGATGCAGCATTGGATTTATAGGCAAGTTCATTTGTATTTTGTTCTGCATGTATTTTCAAAAGCTCAGCATACAGCTTGGGCTCAATTGCTTTCATAACTTTTGCCATTTTTGTTTATTTGTTGGAACGTAGAAAACTAGTCACAAATGATGTCAGAAAATAAAGTAGTACGAAAAATTTCACTTTTGTACACTTTATAAAACACGGTAGCTAAAATTGCTTGAACAAGTTTATGATACTTGAGTAAATTTTTGCGCAGGCGTTGTATTTCGTCACAAGTTAATCGCTTAATAAGCGTCTTTCTTTGAGTGTTGTATCCTTTCACTGGATGTTTGCAAAATTTATTTACGTTGTATACAGTTTCAGCCAAGGCATATAATTGTTCAGATGTTGCACTTGTAATAAGAGTTTTGTACTCTTTAGACTTGAAAAATGTTAAATTTGACAAAAACTTGTAATGGTTTTTAAAACGACAGCCAGTATTGTTTGTTTGAGCCATTTTGCTTGTTAAGTTGGTACGTAAATGTCAGTTCCATTGCATGGAAATACGTTATTTCGCACATATGTTGTAGGATTGGGACACTTTGGATGAAAGTCCAGCATTATGTAATTGTGCTGGCGTGAACTGCATGCTTTTTCGTATGCTTCTTGCAGAAATTTTGGGCGGCAAGGGCTGACTTGTCTTAAATTTGTCCAATAATACTTCTGTCTCTTGGCACGTCAAACAATACCATGTATTTGGTATTTAAGCTTGTGGTTCTCAACTCCTTGGTATACGGGTTTTGTAGAACAAGTATAACACTAAAGCCCATATGATGGGACAACTCGGTAAATATTTTTTGAACTAATAATCTTGCCTTTGGGTTTGATTCTATAAAGTTTAGGTGGTCATCTAAAACTAGAAAGCACGGGCTGTTGATATCTTCTAACAAAGCTTCAACGTAATTTATATCTGAAACTAAAGTTATTAAACTGTCCGATGCAAAATCAAGGCCAGCAAACGTTTCTGGTATTGTGTGTACACTAACGTATACTACTTTATTTATTTTTTCACTTATAATTTGTTTTCGGTGCTTAACAATTTCTAGACAGAGAGTACTTTTTCCTGATGAACTAGGGCCACATATCATGGCCGTAAACGGATGAATTAGTCTAAAGTCGACAGTAATTGCTGTTGACATTATAAAATCTAAACTGCTACTGACAAAAGTTTTTACATACACTGCTATTTATACTAAATTTTTTATACATTTTTTATAAAGTTTGGCTACACTTCTTACACTATATTACAATATTAATCAATAATACATTATTAAACTATAGCAAAACTCTGGACACAAAACTTTGAATGTATTAGACTGTAACTTAGGCGGTACGCTATACATATTTGGTATTACACTAGGGATCATTTCTATAAACTTTCTCAGTTTTCTATCATAAGCTAATACAGAGCTTGTAAATATACTTAAAAAATCTTTATAACTAATTCATAGGGCTCTAAAGTAGAGATAATATATACAATACATTCCACACACAGTAGATCTGCCGCTATGTAGCGCTGTGCAGTTTTCAGCCAACATGTGTCTTGCTGGCCATTGCAAATTTTTATACCGTTTAATTGGATTTCCATACGAGTCAAAATATTCGAAACTGTCCTTTGAAGTCACCCAATAAGATATCCAGTGCTTGCCAGGGCTTTTCAACTTGTCTGTATTTTGAATAATTGCAATAGGGTAGGTAATTCCATTGTTTCTTTTTTCTGCGCTGAGCAAAGTTGACCGCATTTGATTTGCAGCAATAACGTAGTACTTTACTTAAGTTTCTCCAAGTAAAATTTCGAGACATTGTTGTAGTTCTCCCGTGTTCATGATGTAAACGTTGTTGTTTGTTCAACATCTGTAAAGAAACAAACAGATTTGTTATAGATACATGCCCATATATAGTAGGAGCTAAATGTTGTTTTGTTTTTGAACAAACTTGTTTGGTACTTTACATTTTAACGGTTGATGATAACTTGTTTGTTGCGGTCAATCTCTATAATGTTTTGATATTGGCAATATAGTATAGCGGTCACTGATTTAGTTAGTGCGGTTCTAAACTTCAAACTTATTTGAACTTGACCACTTTTGTTGACGCTCAATGCATTAGCTTGTTTAGGTACAAGTTCAAATGCAAATAGGACTCTTCCTTTTGTATAGTTGTTTCTATTATTCCGTTACCGAGGCTTGGATTTGCTGCTGTTTTCTTGAGAGTGTTGAGAGCTAGCAAAAAGTTTTCTTCTCCTGATCCATCTTTATTTTTGAATTGTAAAGGCAACGTCTTGTATTTAATTGCTTCTTGGTTCATTGAGACAGTAATTTCAATCAAATTGAAATGTTGATAGTTGCAATAGGATTTTGTAAGCTTTCCCAGATACGCTTTAGAATCCAATATGCCAAACACAATAACTTGTGGTAATCTTCCGTTGATGCAATTATCCAATGAGTGTGAACTCACGCCAGATGGTATTACAAAGTTCTTTACTTCAGGTTCAAGGCAAGGGTACTTCAGCGTACCATTAGTAAGGTTAAGTCGATGCTTTTCTATTGCCAATGGAGAGACTGTCTGTCTTTTCAAGTACAGTACAGCATTTACAATGTCCACACGAAACGGACACCCAGAGAATCCCGCTCTAGTTTCAGTTTTAGCATCTATGCAAAAGGCAGGGTGGGATCTTCGCATGATAATTCGGATATCAGTTTCTCCTGGTAACATTCGAGTCTGTGTAAAAAATGGTGATTCTGGCCTTCCCACCATTGTAAACGGCTTTGATTCTCTGAAAATATTATATCGAGCTATAAATCCGTCGTCTGTTTTTGCAAATGTGTCTGGGGTGGTGTTAGGAATATACAACTGGTCCAACATTCCGTTTTTCTTTTCAATTGGATTTGATGAGAGTTCCTTCTTTAAGTAAGAACTGATGGCATAATGATTTAAGTTGTCACTAACGAGCTTGCCATTTAAGTAGAACTCCATGTTGTTAAATAATCCGTAAAACAACATTGAACACGGAGCCTAATATCAGTAGCAGCTATTGGCTTTCCATATGCTAGCATTACACGGCATGTTAGTTCCAAATGGGATTCGGTAAAGTTGTAATACTTGCCTAGGGATTTCAGTATATCAAAAATAAGGGGATTTTCGTTATCACGCGGGCTTAGTACAGGGTAGTATGGGTAATACTCGGGGGCATCTTCAACGCTGACGTTGGTTAAAGGCAACTTGTCTAAGATGAGGTTGTTTTACATGGATTTCTGGGAACCCTCGTAAATTGTAGATTCGTCGTAAAATCCTGGTGTGGAATTCATGATGAGACAGAGCTGCTTATTCTTTGTAGATATTGCTTGGTTGTAGGCTAAATGATGAATGAAGTAGAATTAAACATACACGAGTTCATAAGTTATTTGCGTCTGTAGGCTTTCCTTCTTCTTCCTGCTCCAGACTGAGCAAATGGTCTGCCCCCACCACGTTGCTTAGTATGTTAAATTGGATTTTGTCTAAGGCGGCCACTAGTCTGAACGCGCCGGCGAACGATGCGTTTTCTTAAACCTCCAGACTGTGCTCTTCTACGAACTACACAACGACCACCTGTCTGAGTTTTAGGCATATTGCGTCTCGCTACTGTTTTATTTCTTTCAGGACAAATTGCACTGCAATGAGTTACGCGGCACTTGTGAGAACATTCACAACGTTAAGGTGGCTGTCGTAATTCAAGGGGAACTAATTTTTGGGTATTTTCTAAGCCTAATTCACTGTTTTCACTGCTGTTTGCTATGTTTTCAAGACCAACTCCTACAGTATCTTCTCCAGCTCCCATTTGTTTGTCCTGTTTAGTAGTAATGTTTTTAATTGGTTCAAGTGTACAGTTTTCCCCAAGTAAACTGTCTTTTAAAAGTTCTTTGTCAACGACTTGAAGGTTTTCACCGGCGTCAGATTCGTAAACGTTTCTACATACAATTTTACGCATGTTTTACAACATGTTAGCTAATGATGTAAATAAATTAGAGCACTGCACTGTTGTTTGGAATAGTTTTGCAAGTAACCGAGCTGACGTTGTTGTTGCTTAAAAGTTAAATTAAGAATGACTCGCAAATTACAAACCGTGTCTTTATATATTGAATATTCAATTTATACTTTCCGAGGCTTGAACTGCAGTTTAATAATAGTTTGCGAGTTTTTGGGAAGATTAACAAGGCTTCTGTATTTGTTTAAAAGTGTTATTTGTATTACTTGCTGTCCCTGCTGTTTTAGTGACAAATAAAGTATTGGCAAAAAGTTGTGCACTGTCTCTTTATTATACTCGCTGGAAATGTCCACTGAGCGCAGTAGCGGTAGAGCATGGGTAGCGTAGAGCTGGTTTTCAATCAAGTTGCATGTTATAAGCATTCGCTTAGCTGGTTCAGTATGCTCAGGCTCTACATCTTCTTCAAATTCTTCATTTTCTTTCTCTTGTTCTTCTTCTCTGACTAATTTCGGCTCGAGATGGGCAGCAACACCATCTTTGAATATGAAGTTGTCATCAATTCCAAAGAATCTATTAACAAGTGTTGGAAGCTGTACAGTAATGTCTTCTCGTAGGTTTGGAATACTGAGCTGTTCGTCTTCATGTTTAAACTGTACTGTCGTATCACTCCACAGCTGTTCATTCAGAGTGCGGTTAATTTCGTGTACTACGTGGTCCAAGTCTATTTCTTCTGGTTCTTTTATTGGAATATAATGTGCACACATTGTAAACAGGCGTATGTTCATGTACTCATAGTCTACAATTTCATTGTATTTCTCTTCGTCAAAGTCAAATTCAGATTCGTAGACACCATTATAAAACTTGTCATGTTGCTGCAAGCCTAAGCATAGTGTTATTGGTTTCGGTAGGACAACATAATCGCCTTCTTTTCCTTCAAACGTTAATTTGCATTTAGTATTGCTGGTATCAGCTGGAAACTCAATCTTCAATTTTGTGTCATTATTGGCTGGATCGCGCATCTCAGAATTAAAACGTTCAAAACATTCACGATATTCAGAATCTCCTGTATTTATTTGCTTTCTGAAAATTATAAAATTCTCAAAGCCTTGGTATAACTGTATTACGTTCTCCATACTTTGTATTTTTTCAGCCCAAAAGTTAAAATTTGCGCCCATTGGAATAATATCAAAGTCTGCTTGGCGTGCAAAGTCATACAGTAAATGGTTTCCTGACATAAACCGTGATCTGCCTTGCTTAAAAAACAATGAGAGAGGTTTGGGAATTTCAACAATTACACTATTTGATTTTGACAAGTTTAAAAGAATCATATGTATTTGCTCAGGATTTAGGCTGATGGCTTTTTGTTCAATTTTGAGCGGAATTTTGTCTTGATTCAGCTTTAACTTTTCGTTAAGTTTAGTTATAAATTCGTGTACAGTTGTCTCTTGTTTCTGGATAATAAGAAATGTCTTGATCGTTGGTTTGTAGTTGGGAAACAGTTTTTTAATAGGATCTGGGTCAGAAACTTCAGCGCTACAAACGCTACGTAGTGGGGTGACTAGTACATGCTGAGCTATAGCTGGCTGTATGCTGCTTGTGTATCTCAAACTCACTAGTCCAACGTCGTAATTTTCAAGGTATAAAGGTGAAGGAAGGACAGCAACAAAGTCAGACGTGGTGTTTCCAGTATAAATATTGTTTTGCTGGTCACTTGTTATTGTTATGTAGATGTTTTCGGTACCTGCTGGGTCTCGATCTAATGTTAAACAACAGTGTTTGTCTAATCTTCTTTGTTTGTTGTTGATATGCTGTTTGATAGCATTGGTAAAATACGGCATAAACGGTGTAGAATTCATGTTGATTCTTCCACTCTACTGAGCTCTTCCTTATAAAACGATCCAGTAATGCTGTTGTGATTTCAATCTTTTAAGTAGTATGTTATTGGTATGGTTTCCAAGTTGACAGCCTTGACAATGAACAATTCAATCCCGAAATTTTGGTTGTAGCCTGGGTAAAGGTTAAAAATACATTAACTCGATTGTTCGCAAGTCCCTCTATTTATACATGTTTTAATATCTGTAATTCTAACTAACGTGATACGCTCTAATATACTTAACTTTCTCAAATGTTAATTTAGTACGACTAATCCGGACATGGTCGCCAGGCTCGAACACAGGTCTACGCTTCGTAGTGTCGTTAATAAGATCTGAGTACATGGTTCTCCACACATCATTTTCATTCAAACTGTTCACGCTATTGGGCGACATCTGAATTGTAGAATGAAATGTGTTGTTGTACGTTTTTACAAATGCAGGAAATATTTCAAGGATGCGGTTTGTTTGCTTTTTAGTTATGTATCTTGCCATTTTTTCAAAAATTGTCCTAAAATAGCCAATATATACAGTGTTAAAGCATGCACATGTACCTATTATTGAGTTTTGTAATATAAAACTGTTGTTTAATGTGTACTTCAGCTGACCTTCTGACTCTTTCTACTATACTTGATTTGGTCTCACTATAAGTATTATAGTATTTTATTCCTTTGCTTTTTAAAAACTTTCGAAACGACTCTGCTCGAAATTCCGTGTCTATAAGAAACAAATTATTATATTTATATCGTAGTTAGCCCTATATACGTTTAAACTATATTTATTTAAAACGTTTGAGTTGGTTGTATGGTACCTCATTTAGTTAGCTAACCTTGATTTGTGAATAAATAAATTGGTGTTATTTTTGCTTCTTGAAATATACTTTTCATTGCTTTGATCACTGTTTTTGGTCTTTTGTTCTTTATAAATCTACAATAAAGCTTCTTGCTAAACGCGTCAATGCAAAATAGTATGTTTTCAAATTCAGAATTCGCGTTTGATAAGACTGACCTCAGAATTTTTAAATCTGCACAGAATATTTCTCCTGCCATATTAACAATAGTTCTTTGGCGTTCAAATTTCTTTCTAATAGGCCTGTGTAGACTAAATGAATGCAGTTAGCTTAATTCTTTATCCACTAGTTTCTTGTCTTGAAAATGCTTATTGTTTTTTATAAACCCACTTAGGGCAGAAAATGAGCCTTTTAGCCTTGAATTCAAGTTTTATTTACGAATTTCTGCCATCGTATAGACACAAATGTTTGCGACTGTCACTAAGTTAGTTGTAAATAAAACTGCGCGGTATTTTGTGAAACCAGACGTTTTAAGTATTTTACAATTTACACATATACAGATTTTTATTTACTGTGCACTTTTAAAATATTATTATATTACATTAACTAGCTATTAAAGGCTGCCGCAGTCTGTTTTAGCATATACATTTCACCATTGTTATTTTTAAAAGTGCATACTTGTTACAATTACATTCTTACTTCAGACAGAGCTTTTTACATGAACCTATCAACTTGCAATTTGACATTAGCTTTGCGAGATTTTCTGCTACTAACTTCTAATTCTTTCAAACGCATTTCTTTGTTCCATCGCAATTGCATTTCATGTTGGTGCTGAATACGAAGAAGACGCGAGGGTTAAATTATATCTTTATCGGCAATCATTATATTTTCAAAAGATCTGAATCGAGAAAGTGCTACATACGTTGTGCATGCAATAGTTTCACAAGTATCAAGATAAACACATCCTTTTTCGAATGTATTTCCTTTAGATTTATGTATGGTCATGCCTCAATTCAATAAAAGGGGAAAGGACTGCACTTTAATGTATTGTTTGGTTTCTAAATCTAATTCGTTGTAATCAATACGAGCTAGTTTTACACCTTGGCCTCGGGATGTCAAAACAAGTTGATTCCCTCTATATTCTGGAAAGTGCACAATAATCGACTCAACAACGTTGCTCCAAACGATCTGGTTTTTTGATTGGTGAAAGACAATGTCTACTACGGTCCCGCGGCTTCCGTTCACTAAATTTGTGGCCACACCAATATTGCGCGTCAACATTACAGGAACTTCGTAATCCAGTTCTAATGGGTCTTGAGAGAACGAGCTATTGATTGCTACAACAGATGGAACTTCAATATAATTTGGATTATATTTCCGGATCAGTTTTCTATGAAACAAACAACAAAATAAAGAATATTAAAGTATTTTTGTAATTCAAATGCAACGGTGAGCAATTAACAATACACAGCCCCACAAAGGTAAGTATCAGTAACACCGGTGTAATATAAATTATGCACTAGGCGTAAATAATTACAGTATCGTCCTCGTCACTGTCGGAATCAAATTCGTCACTGTCTTAAGCTAGCAAGTGCTTTGGTTTTTTGTATTTTGGATTTGCAAGTTTAATACGCTGATGAATGTAGTAGCGCTTAGATAAAGTATGTAATTCTAATCCAGACTTTTTAATTTTGTGTAAACTGGCTGAGTTGTGTACACATATTTGCTGAGGATCAATATGTATTGCTGAATGCTTTTTTAAAAACTTTAAAGGATGTCTACTAATAAACTGACATTTGTAACAACGAAAGCGCCCTTTAACTGAACGGATAAAGTACGAAACAGGAACTCCAACTAGTTGTATGCTGCAATCTGCACAGTTGTTATCTTTTGTTGGTCGTGTTTTAAGCACAGGACAGTTATATGAACGAAAAACTGGGTCCACCAAATATTTGCTTCTATTTTCGTTCCATGCCGCTAGATTGCAAGAGCTACAATAAAATGTAGAGTCTATATCAGATACAATAACTATAAGAGGGTTGCACGAAAGGCAATAAGATACGTGTTCTCTACACGGAGCCATCACAGAGCCTTTACAGCTAATTGCCTAGTGGTCCTTTGATGGTTGCTTCATTCTGACTGTGAGAAATTTATCAAAAAGTTTACGGATAACATGATACTCGACACAAGCGTGCGCCAACACAACACTCTCAACTAAGGGGCCAGCATTTTGCCCCCCACCTTTGATGTTGATATGACCTTATGATTGCTGTTAATTTGGGAGATGCCTATTTAATATAAATATTAAAATATATACACTTACAAACTAAATTATAACAAATAATGTAATAAATCTTATCTGCAACTGAAATTCCATTAACCAACTGATCAATTGAAGCTCCGTTATTAAACGGTCTAATTCGAAAACATGAGTGCAGCGTAGTTCCCTTTAAGTTAGACGCACAACTCCCAAGAAAACAACAAGTTTTAAATGCAAACGTTGGGTCTTGAATTTGTTTCTGTGATAGTATATGATGAATTATTTTTAACACCTGCGACTTGCCGCTGCCAGGGATTTCACAGACAATGAGGCGTAAAGTAGTCTGGTAAAATTATTTATTACTCAATTCAATTTGAGTCCTGACTAAGTCGACTATACGTTTTTGCTTAGGAGACAAAAATGTATATGGAACTTCAGGAGGAGCATAATACTGCATTATTGCGTTTTGTGTAATAATATTAAACTGTGTATTGTCATTAACTGAAAGAGGTTCAGACGAATTTGTTTTGTCTGATATAGCTGTTCTTAAATCACACGCGCAATTGCAATCAATTTTGTCTTTTGCTGAAAGACGTTTCTTACAAAAACAGACTGAACACAAACAATGATTTAAATTAAATGCATAAAAATAAGATTTTGGTACAAATGGTACAAGTGGAATTGAAACACTGTATCGCTTAGACCCAGGCTGATTTGCTTCACGAAATAATGCAAGTATTTTTCCCCGTCTTGTGCAAATTCGTCAGGAGTTTTTTTTACATGCGCAGCATTTTACGTGCCTACAGCAAAGTCTTTTAATTGGCTCTGAAGCGTCTTTTTTACTAGATTGATTTTTCTTTAACACTCGATCTGATGCAGTAAGCCATATAGCTTTATCCCTGGTATTGTTACAAAATATTCGCTGGATTTGCGTTGAAAGATAAACTATATTACCATGACATGCTCTGCATGAAGTTCTAAGTTGTACTTGGCTATACGTATTTGTACTTAAACGCGCATTTACGTGTCTATTGAAATATTTGCTTTCATTAGGTCTAGACCAAAGGCTTTTCTTATTAAAAATGTTGCGCCGCAATATTTACAATTTACCACTGCAATCATATTAAAAGAGTACATATAGCTACATTTTCATTATTTTTACTCCTTCAAGTTCCATCAAAAACTAATTAAAGCATGCAAGTAAGATTTTGTTGAAGTAAAGATTTTGTAAAGAATACTTTTATATTCGTGTATACTGGATTTATGTTTATGAATTTATAATTCAAAACATTATTAAAGCGACGCGTAGTTAAGCAATACGAATTAACGTTTGCTTTTGTCAAAGTCAAAGTTGTATGCGTAAAGAATACTTTTATATTCGTGTATACTGGATTTATGTTTATGAATTTATCATTCAAAACATTATCAAAGCCGAAAGCGAAGTCGGAAGTCGACGTGTAAGCCGGTACCGATGCAATTCGTATGTACGATTGCTTTAGTCGAAGTCAAAGTTGTAGTCGGAGCGAGGCGAAGCAGTAGTAGTAGCGAAGTAGTCAAAGTGAAGGTGGCCAACAAGTGACAAAGTATTTGAATGTGGAGTTTTCCTTTATACATTTCTGACAATGTTTGAGAGACGGTAGGGTGAGGAGAAAAATCGTTGGGGTACAGTGTGGCAGTCACTACAAATTTTACAGCTTAAAAATTGCGTTGCAGCGTTTACAACATAGCCCCTTTATTTTGTCGAAGTTGACTTGCAGGAGGCAGGGTTAATCTATTTGGGACCAATGAAATCATAGCACAAACTTCTTTGTGTTTTAGCATTACTGCAGTTGACAAGCTTTAACTGTATAGTGATCCTGGAATTGTCCAGTTCCACGAGAATCAAAAGATTATAAAAGACGTTGGCAAATATTTTCAGTTTACTTCAATAAAAATTTTCAACGTTAAAACATCTCTTAAATTGTCTGCCAATTTTACTACTGCTTTTTCACTGGAACTAGTACTCTTTGTACCTCGCTAGCAAACGTTTTGTTTTGAGCCAAATAACTTATTCTGATTCTACAACCATGGCTGGACCATCGAGCTACAATTCAAGCAGATTCTTCTCGTCTAAGTGTACAGACCCACTTTTAAACTCCCAAAATTGGGAATTCTTCACTGAGCCAGATTGCAAGCAAATTGGAAAAGATATTCGAGCAAGACTTGTGTTTGACCCAACTCAGCAAATTTACTTTTACCATTTCGGACGCAAGAACCCTGGAATTGCAAAGCATTCAAAAGTTGCATTTTCCTTATTTGAAAGCCGCAGTGTCTTGGATTGGGCGACTAATTTTTAAGAAGAACACAAACATCATCCCCTGCCTGGACGAAAACTTACTCAAATTTTGCCATACTTTGAAGGAAAAAGTGACAGCTTTATGGCCGACGAGCCCAGGGATCGACTTAAAAAGTTCAATTTCTGGAAAACTCCTCATTTTGCATTGAGTTCGGTTCGTGTACGATTCAGTTTCAGTTGGTTAATCGGCGAGTACAAGATGCTGATAAATGAAAACGTCTCTCGCTATTACTAAAGCAAATTTCCAAATTACGGTGGTTCTACTTTGTCATTTACTCTTTTGGAAATGAACGAACTTGCTCAATATTTAACACAACATAACGCAGCTCTGGATGGCGCTAACCAGCGTACAGTGTTAGACCCTAATACTCTGGCTGAGCAACCCAAGAAACAAAAGGCAGTTACTGATGCGTCGTTGCCCCAAGAAATGCAAAAACAAGCAGAAGACGCTTCTGAAAATTGCGAAGCTAATCAGCAAGACAACAAAAAGTTATGCTGCAATGAATACAAACAAGAACAACCTAAAGGAAGTTCTGCTGCTGTATCTATTGATCCCAGTTTCTGGCAAGAAATTTTTTCTGGATTTCCCCTATCTCCTACTTCGTCTTTGGATTGCCACACTGGTCAAACAGACAACTCAGACATTGCAACATCTGCGGAATCTGACAAAGACTTGTTATGACTGTGACGCAGACAACGAAGACAACGACAACAAAAACAGCTATTAGTTTTAGTGTCTTTACATTTATTAACCAGATTGTCAAAAAAAAGTGCAAATTTGTATCTGTAAATATCTTTAACTTAAACTGTGTTTCAAGAAAACAAAAGAACTGAAAATATATGTTTTGGTGTAATAATGTTTTTTGTCTAAAACTAATTTTACGAATTTGTTGTGAAATTATTAATTTATTATTGTCTTTAGTACTTGTGAAATTACCGAGTTATTTATTTGTAATTCTAAAAATCATTCTTCAAAATTATATCTGGTTTGTAAATATATTATTATTTAATTTTATTTGAATTAATATTATGAGTTGTAAAAATCATTTCAACTGTATGACTATAGCAGTAACACAGAAACATGTAAATATAGTTTTCAATGTTTGCAGCACAAATGCGCAATACTATTTTGACTGTAACGTATTTTTATATTAACTTAAGATCCATAAAACTATGTAAAATTTGCAAACTGCATAATTAAAGGATTGTAGTTGTATCAGAAAACTTTAACAAAATAAAACTGTACATATGTAAATTGTAAATGTGGGCTGTTGAATCAAAAAGATTGTCATGTATTTTTACAAAAAAGGATTTAAAGTTATTATCAACGAACAACGCCACACACAGCATTCACTGTACTTAAAAACACTGCCAAGGCATAGAAAAGACAATATATGGAAATAGTAACTGGTTAGGTAAACGTATGAATAGTAGCAGAATTTACAAAAATATTTAATAAAAATCAACTGGTTTCATACAGTTGTACACAAAACCCAAACATTTATGAGAGATACAGATGATTGTTTTAAGTTAGTAATTTTGCATTGCCTAGAACAATGACAATCTAAAAACAGAACTGAGATATTGCATTTGGTTCAAAAGATATGTATAAATTCCAAAAAACCGGTTTTACCCGGGTAATATACTTTGCACGGTGTTGTTCTCATACCAGAATGTAGCTACAAGTAAGGTCTATCAGATGGCGCTAGTTGCATCTTGCTACGTCCACTGGTTCTCATTCTATTTAGATTTAGGCAATATAGAGTATGCACCGGGCGGATCGGTTTGTCCTGCCGACCCAATCCGTTTTTAGAATTTTAGAATTTTTGAGTTTTTTCTTCACAGGTGGCTGTAATGTAAGTGTCGCCAATCATAAAAAAATAGTTTGGCATAAAAACATCTCAAATTACCCTAAAATTTACCCTTAAAATAACCCTAAAATTTTTGCGCGAAAATCACAAAAACTACTATGCCATAAAATAGCCCGTTTGATTACGTCTAAATATCGTGTTCAATATAAAAAGTTCGTTTAGCAACATTGATTTAACAAGCTTTTTTTAAAAAGTAAGGCTCAATAGGGTATACCTAAAATCTTTATTATAGCATATTTTCAAAATGTTTTTTGATATTTAGGGTTAAAAAAATCAGAGAATTATATTCGCGTTAAAAAATCTCAATTTGCTTCATAAACTAAAAAGTGATTTTTTTCTAGAGCGAAAATGCAGAATTCGTTTCGCACATAAAATAACACATATTTTGTTGAGTCTAAATATTGCGTTGAAACTAAAAATTTCTAATGGCAACACAAAAAGTTTTGAAACTTTTGGGAGCACGCTCTGGACGTCTAATTACATAGCCCCTGGTAAGTTACATGACCAAAAGCTCACTTTAGTATTTTGGTAAATTTTGAATTAGAACACATGGCATATACATATATATTTTGGTTTAGTGTAGTTTACATGCTTGCCTATGCTAAGTATACAAAATTCCAATTACCATTGTCAAGTATTTGTAGTATTGCATTTATAAATTCAATTAATATGCAAAAGTATGCAAGCGAAGTCTGCCGTGGCAGCAAAGAGTAGTAATAAACGTGTAATTGTTTGTATTTGTAACATAACAAGATGCACAAAGCATTAAGTAGAATTCTATTATTCGTAGTAAAACGTACATATGTATACGTGTATTTAGTATGTGCGTTATGTAGTAAAGCACAATATGTTGTGCATCGAGTAGTGCGTAGCGAATTGTAAATGTTTGCATTTGTTACATGACAAGATGCTTAAAATAACAACTCTAATTCTCTGATTTAGAGTTTTGGTTGTTGAAATTCAAATTCGAGTAGTCGTAGCGAAGAGTTTTATAATATCAAATAGATATTACCGAAGTCCGAAGTAGTAAAGTACAAAATATTGTACATCAAGTAATTCGTAGCGAAGGATTTAATAATATCGAATGGATATTATTATGCGAGAAGAAGTAAAGTACAAAATACTGTACATCGAGTTATTCGTAGCGAAGAGTTTTATAATATCAAATAGATATTACCGAAGTCCAAAGTAGTAAAGTACAAAATATTGTACATCGAGTTATTCGAAGCGAAGGATTTTATAATATCAGGTAGATATTATTATGCGAGAAGTAGTAAAGTACAAAATATTGTACTATTCGTAGTTTGTAGTAGAGCGGAAGTCGAAGTCAAAGTCGAAGTCAAAGCCGAAGCCAAAAGCGAAGCCGAAAGCGAAGTCGGAAGTCGACGTGTAAGCCGATACCGATGAAATTCGTATGTACGATTGCTTTAGTCGAAGTCGAAGTTGTAGTTGGAGCGAGGCGAAGCAGTAGTAGTAGCGAAGTAGTCGAAGCGAATGTGGTTTAGAAAGAACACAGTTTTAAAGTTTCATATTTGCTTTATACTATTTCTGTCATTTAAAACAGTCAGGAGGGTGACGGGAGGGTTTTAAATGGCTACAGTACACTGTATGCTTAACTATGCTGCCCCTACACTGCATTACTACTACCCGGGCCTATTCTTTCCCCTTGCCTTCAGTTCACCATTTACCACCGTTACTTAAATGGTAAGAACGGCCCCGTTGAATATTACATATATTGGGCTCAAGTCCCTATATAAGTGCCTATGTACCTATCTACTTACACATTTTCTACATACCCACATAAAGCCAACATTTCCCCCACATTACTGCACTGTGCATACGACATTATGCATATTCTCATTCACCAGTACCTACCCATTACCTATATACTGTATACCCACTCCGTGCCTACTACATACAATGTCCGTATTTAATTCCATTATTTTTTTTATTCATTTTATTTTCCTTATTTTCTGTCCATTTCTCCCTCACTGTTCCAAGCGCAGCACACAACGCAAGGCAAATTGCCGTTTAAAGTATCTACCTATCACCTATGTAAGTACCTATCTGCATACACAGACACGTGTAATATTATTATTATTATTATTTTTATATTGTGTGGATGGCCGTACAAATCCCTGTATCCTCTCCCATCCCATGCTATCCTATCATATATGCATGTCTCCTCTCCCAATCCTATTATAATCTCCATGCCTCTTGTCCCATTCTCTCCCTTAATATATACGTCATTCAACCCGCCAGCTACTGCCGCCGTACGTTGTCCAAATTCCCAAGCCATCCGCTGTACATAATCTCCGTATCCAAGCTTCCCGCCACACTCCTGTCAAATTCCCATCCGCGGCCACCTGCACTAATTTTTTTTATTTCCTGGCAATTCTTTCTTTGCTTCCCATGCTCAGCATACAACACAAGGGAGCTACCTATTTAAGTACCTACCTACTGTCACAGATACATCTAATACTATTATTAATATTATTGTTATTATAGGCCATGGCCACGTAACACTGTACAAATCCACAGGAGTCCCTGTCTCCCAATGCATCCCATGATATCTGCCCGTTCCTTCCATTCATATCTTCCCGTTTTTCATTCTTTCCATATCTTCCCGTTCCTTTCCCCATACCTTCCCGGATATCTTTCCCATCCAACCAACTCGGTCTTTCTCATTTCCCACATCCAAACTCACCCCACCACTGCCAAAACCCCCTATGCTACAACACACTCAGTAAACCCTCTACTCTCCTTGTAGTAGTTTATATGGGAAGGGTAAGTAACTCGTTTCACTGAATCGTCGCTCAAAGACGTAAATCTCATCGGATTCTGACAGAATGACATGGAACAGAAACGCTGAAAAATTCTCTACAAAGTCATATAACATTCACATATAAGGTCACTTGAGGTCACTGTACGACCCCAAGCTAATGAATGCCGCGTTGTTCCTACTCCGCCTCATACTCACCTTATACCTCATACTGTTCACAAGCGTTAAGCTCCGTTCGTGACTGTTCGTACAGTCACGAACGGTAAAATATATTGCATTTACGCATTCATCAGATATCAGGGTTTGAATCGAGAAAACCGTGGACTGGTCCTATTTCATTGAGACACCTGTTTTTCGGATTTAAATTTATTGCGTCAGAACCAAGTGACCACTGGAGGTCAACCGAAGTTTTTATGTCGTTACTAGTCAAGTGTTATCTAAAAATAATTATTTCGCCCTAGTTACCCCGCGTGGGGGAAAGTTAGACCGGAAAAAGGGGTGGTCCTATTTTATTTAACACAGTGTCAATTGTAACAATGGTAAAAAAGAAGAAAGGAGACAAAAGCAAGCCATACACCAACGTAGACCTTAACGATGCCATTTCTTCTTTCCAAAGTGGGCCATTAATAATATTCATTTAACAAATTAGTGTATTTCTTTAGTAGTTTTAGTACACACATCGATTATTATATTCATTAAATGTGATTTGTAGAACCTAGTGTGACAAAATATGTTCCGGCTTAAAATTAGGGTTGCCAGGTGTCCTGGAAAACGCCGGACAGTCCTGTAATGGACTCTCATGTCCTGCGTCCTGTCGTAAGGTTCGACAGGACGCAAAATGTCCTGTAATTGAAGGTGTTTAGAAATATAGGCCAAAAGAGTAGAATTTAAAAAAACTTCTTGTGTAACAAAATTTGATTTTGATGTTATTTGCTGTTTATAGTGACTCAATTGCCCTCTATGATCTAATTTCTAATCTCTTATCCTAAAAATTAAATACTTGATTATGCAAAACGTATTTTGCAGCGCATTTATTCAAATAATGAGCTATTTGTAATTTTAGTTTGAGCCCTATGCTGCATTTATACCACAAAGTTGTGCTTACGAAAATAGGCTAGCCTTGAGTTATTTCGCAGCTTAATTACAATTTATTTTGTAATCACCTTCTTAAGATTGTGCTAATAACTTCTGTCAAACATAATATCCACACCTCCTAATAAAGTGAGACGAATGTGCAGTTATAACACTAAATGGGAGCAGGAACAAGAGTTTAAAACTTGGCTTTCCAGAAATGGATCAGACACAGGAAGTGCTCGTTGCCTTGTGTGCAATTAATCATTTTCTGTAGAATATAGAGGCAAACGAGATGTTATACCACATGCTAATATCTAGAAGCATATTATTGCTGTACGAACAAAAACTGTTACAAACTTTTTTCCACCATCATTCTCAGCTGTTGAGGAGCGTGTATTACTGAACAAAGTTGCGAGCGTTTATCAAAATGTCAGGCATGCATTGAGCTATAATTACATTGATTGTCAGCATAAGCTACTGCTGAGTTTTTTCAAGAACTCCAAACTTGCATGTCAAATAAGTTGTGGAAGGGCAAAATTGTCTGCGATTGTAGGAAGTGTTCTGGGCCCTGATTCGGAGTCTCGATTATTAAGTGCGCTAATGCATTTAGATGTTGATGATATTTTTGTTTATAACGTTACCAAACTAATAACTAGGGTGCCCAGTCATTTAATAATTTCATGAATAGCTTAATGTTTATTCACGTTATTGTGTAATAATGCCTATTAGATTAATCAGGATTATTAGTAATTTACTAAATACGGTAGTTGTATTTATTCAATGTCACTTAACCTAGTTTACTATATAGGAAGGGACGAGTACAGACATGCGATTCGTTACGTGATCCAGATTCGACTGACGATTCTCACATCGATGCACAACACACTCACAGTCAAATAACATGTACATTATAGTTATGATGCCTGATACAACATCCCCCTAAACTTATAATAAAATATACATTATAATTCCTTAGAGAGCACACTAAACAGTTGACATCCTAACTGAGTAGTGCAATGAATACATTTAACAATTGCAAGGTACTAATAAGTATATATCTACTCAATAGTACAAAATCAATATTTCTAACCTATAAATCCATTCGAACAACTTTTTTTAGGATTCGACCACTCTTACGAATATCAGCACTATTCACTGGAGCTTTCGGAGCTCGATGCACCCGCTCTTTAGCAGATGTCGATGACGACGGAACTTCAGTTTCCGCCGGGGCACTTTCACTAAACACAATCGGAGGATTTTCTTCGAGCAGATCAGGATCAACGATAACTTCATCATTTGAAACATCTTGACGATGAGCATCGGTGAAATGATATGAATTTCTGCGATAATCCCCAGCATGTGTTTGTACGATGAATGACCGAGGAGCATCTGTTTCTTCTTTTACAGTCCCCCACATCTTCTTGTCCTGAACCCAAACAACGTCACCTTTCTGGGACACTTTTTCAGGAATAACACCATGGTGACGATTATAGTCCTTGGTCTGTTGAGCTCTTCTATCTTCTTCTTTCTCCCTCAACACATGCGGAGGCACTAAATTAGGCACTAATGATAAGCAAACCATAGGTAATGTTGTACGTTACTTACGATTACACAAAAATTCAGCTGGACTAAAACCATTACCCAACGGAGTAGCGCGCTAGGTCAACAACGCCAAATACGGGGCTTGATTCTTCTTCTGTAGGGATTTAACAATCTTCACGGCAGCTTCAGCCATTCCATTTGATTTAGGAAAAATAGGACTTGAAGTACAGTGACTAAATCCCCACTCAACTGCAAATTTCTGAAACTCCGAAGTTCTCACCGGCTCGAACTGTGGACCGTTGTCACTCCAGACATCTTCAGGAATCCCATGTTGAGCAAAAATACTTTTGCAGTGAGTAATCACAGCTGCGGAAGTTAAACTATCCAGACGAGCAAATTCTAGAAAACGGGAAAAATAATCAATTAACACCAGATACCAATGATTATTGAACTTATACAAATCCATAGCCACACGCTGCCATGGACGATCTGGAAATTTCGATGCCATCAACGGTTCGTGATGATCTTTGCAAACTTTAACACAAACAGTACACCGTTCAATAAGATTTCCAATGTCTGCAGAAACACCCGGCCACCAAACAGATTCACGAGCTCTGGCACGGCACTTAGTAATTCCTAAATGTCCAGTGTGGATCCGATTGAGGATGTCTTCACGCATAGTCCCGGGAATAACAATTCTGCAACTCCTCATGAGTAAACCCTGCTGTACGGAAATGTCTTTACGAACATTCCAGTATGCCTTTAACGACGGATGAGAAATAACATCAGGCCAACCTCCAGTACTAAATTCAGCCACTTTTTGAAGCACTAAATCAGAGCGTTGATACTTCTTAATTTCCTCCAACTTATCCAGGTTTGCCAGGAGCGACTGCAAAATCAAATTCACAAGTGCAGTGACGTCATCTTCGAAATTACTATTCCCTACATCAGGGAGCGGGCGCCGGGACAATGCATCAGCGACCAACAGTTCTTATCCTGGCTTGTACACCACTTTTGCAGGAAAACGCATCATCCGCATTCAAAATTGCTGGAGCCTGGGAGTAAGATCGTCCAAATTTTTGGTACTGAAAATAGGCACTGAAGGTTTATGATCAGTTTCCAAAATAAAAAGTTTTAACCAAATTAGGTAGTCTTGAAACCTTTCACAGACCCACGTAGACGCCAGTGTTTCTTTCTCGATTTGAGCATACCTCTTCTCGGTGTCAGTCAAAGTTCAAGATGCATAGGCAACAACACGGATGACTAAATCTTCCCCTTTTTGAAGAATTACAGCTCCTATACCATATGATGACGAGTCAGCTGAAACTATGGTGTCAAAGTTTGGGTTGTAGGGAGCCGTGACCGGATGAGTAGATAAATGCTGCTTTAACTTTTCAAATGACAACAGTTGAGTAGGACCCCATACAAATTCATTGTCCTTTTTTAATAACTCGTACAGAGGAGAAAGAAGATCTGCAATATTTGGAACAAAACGACATAGGTAATTAATTAGTCCTTATAACTGCCGTAGCTCAGACACATTTGTGGGAGCCTCAAATTTCTGATCAGCTTCCACTTTCTTTTCGTCAGGATGCACTTCTTTTTTATTAATTGTATGTCCCAAAAATTCTATTTTAGTGACACCAAATTCACATTTGTCAAAATTTACTGTCAATCCAGCCTTCTCCAACCTAGCTAACACTTCACGGGCTTTTATGACGTGTTCCTCCATTGTTGCTCCCCACCCGATGATATCGTCAATAGTGCACTTTACATCAATCACATCGTGTAAGATTTCCATCATGCGACACTGAAACACTTCTAGGGCTGACGTTATACCAAACGGAAGTCGGAGATAACAATATTGTCCAAATGGAGTGATGAAGGTGGTTAATTTTGTAGATGATGGCGCTAATTTAATCTGCCAAAAACTATCATTACAGTCTATCCTAAACCAGTATTTACCACCACTGAGCTGCCCTAGGGTGTGTTCGGTTGATGGCATCTGGAACAGTTCACGTTCAACACTTTGGTTCAATCAGGACAGGTCCGCACAAATAATGATACCCCCAGATTGTTTTCCAGTTATTACCATCGGAGCGCACCACTCAGTAGCTTCATTGACTTTCTTAATGACCCCCATCGCGACCATATCTTCCAGCTTTAACTTCAATTTTGGAAGTAAAGGGATGGCAACACGTCATGGAGTATGAATAGCATAGGGAACAGCATTAGCTTTTAATTTGACCTCGTAAGGCGGATTAATAATAATAATAATAATAATTTATTCATTGGGTCGATTTAACCGAAGTTCATACAACCAGACTCAACCAGTCACTGTGGGTGAGGAAAATAGGAGGCTACCGCGTTAGATCGTCTCGGTCTTTGTACCCTTTCACCTATCCCCGTCCCCTCCTCCACAGTAAAGGAGTCTCATTCCCTAGGCCCCTACAGTAAGTAGTGGTCACTAAAGAGCACCGAAGGAGATTGGGTTTCAATCAACCATCCAGTGACGTTTACCGTACAACACCGAGCCGTAAACGATTAGCAGTGGCCGAGGATTGAAGCCGGGTCTGAGACTGTAAATTTCGTTACAGTCTGCAGTCCTAACCGCTCACCCAAGCACGCCTGCAACCTGCTCACGTTCAACACTTTGGTTCAATCAGGACAGGTCCGCACAAATAATGATACCCCCAGATTGTTTTCCAGTTATTACCATCGGAGCGCACCACTCAGTAGCTTCATTGACTTTCTTAATGACCCCCATCGCGACCATATCTTCCAGCTTTAACTTCAATTTTGGAAGTAAAGGGATGGCAACACGTCATGGAGTATGAATAGCATAGGGAACAGCATTAGCTTTTAATTTGACCTCGTAAGGCGGATTAGATTATTCTCTCCAAAACCTCCAAATAACATCGGGAATTTACTCTTCACATTTACCAATGTTTTCTGGTCTTCAACACTGAGGATCCTTTGTACTAACTTCAACTCACAAGCAAGAACACTTAACAAACACTTTGAAAAGTCACGCACAATATAAATATTCTCAGTTATTGCTTTATTTTTATATTGCAATTGGGCTTTAAACATACCTACAGTTTTCAATTTTATTCCATCTGGACCGTTGAGAGCTAGACTAGTCGTGTCGAGCAAACTGGCCTTCTTCAGATGTTTGGAGTAGAGAAGATAAGGAACCACTGTTACGTCAGCACTGGAATCTAATTTGAATTTGATCGGTACTTTATTCACGGAAATAATTTCGGTCCAACGCTTGTCCCTCTCTTCAGCTTCCCCACGTTGTACACATCCAGTTACAGCACCCAAAAACAAATCGTTAACTTGTGACACTCCACCAACAGTCATAGCAGCAGTAGTACGACACATTTTATGAAAATGCCCAGTTTTCTTGCTCTTTGTGCATTACTTGTCTTTTGCTGGACACACTTTATGAGAACTGGGATAGCCGCACTGCTTAAACTTCCCTGTTGAGGGCTGCGACTTGTTAGAATTGTTCCCCTGACGAAAACTCTGTTTGTTCTGCTGTGGTTGCTGTTGACTGGAGTTTTGTTTCTTTCCCAATTCCTGTCTCCTGTAAATCTTCTTGCTGTCTCTTTACGGTCTCGTGCTGACGGACGGTGGTGACTGCAGTTGCCAATGTCAGTGCTGTCTGCAGTTGCAGCTTTTCTGACAACTTCATGTCACGCATGCCAACGACGATACGGTCCCGGATCATTTCGTCCAACAGAGTGCCGTAATTACAAGACTCACTTAAAACGTGCAGCTCCGTGATGAAGGATTCGACTGCTTCACCTTGTTGTTGGAAACAGGAGTTGAACATGGCACGTTCATAAATATTATTCTGCTTCACCACGAAGTGCGAGTCGAATCCATCCATAACTTTCGTTAGAAGCTTCGCGTTAGTAGCGTCGAGCCGAAATGACTTCAAGATATCATCCGCTAGATCTCCCATATGGTATATTAAGGCGTAAATCTGCTCCGGTTCGCCTTTTGTTTCAAGACCGGACGCAGTAAGGAAGCGCTCGAATCTTCTTTTCCATCTCGGCCATGCGGACGGAGTCGTGAAGCTGAACGGTTTCGGTGCAGTAACGTGGTAGGACGCCATATTAAATCGAACTTTAATTTTCCACAGCAATCCTTCCCAACAGTTACTAAAAATATGGAAATAAAAATGTTTTTGTTTCACAATTATGAACTTCAAAATGTTGATGACGAAAATTCACTGTCCTAAAGCCGAATGTCAATGCGAAGCACGAAAATATTTGAGTCGACTTCCAATTCTTCACTGCTCCACTTTCAACTTTCAGAAACTGCCTTAAAATCACAAAACAATGATTAATATTATTTATAATAATTCAATTTTAGGTTCGTATCAAGTCCGCTGCCACCATGTGTAATAATGCCTATTAGATTAATCAGGATTATTAGTAATATACTAAATACAGTAGTAGTATTTATTCAATTTCACTTAACCTAGTTTACTATATAGGAAGGGACGAGTACAGACATGCGATTCGTTACGTGATCCAGATTCGACTGACGATTCTCACATCGATGCACAACACACTCACAGTCACATAACATGTACATTATAGTTATGATGCCTGATACAACAGTTATTTTCGTAACGTACAATTTGTAAATTTTGGCGAAAATGAGGCCACCACAGTTAGAACCCTGAATACCACATCTACCGGACCTATCAAATTTCCCACTCCACCAAGGTCGTATAGTTTGACCATCTGTAGTTTTAGGATACAGCGGTAGAATTTGATAAGAATTGGGCAAAGTATTAAGTATGTGTATCAAGTGTATAGTGCTATTGCTTTCAAAATTTTATTTACTTAAAATTACAGATTGAAAAACTGAAAGTTTTACAAAAAGCTACCACAGTTAGAAGACCTTATTCTACCAATAATGTTTGGTTTTGAAAAAACGATTGACATTAAATCGCATTAATTCACTTTTGTATTTGCCCCTTATTTTATCATTATCATGTAACAACAAAAAAATATTTTGCCCACAAAAACTACAAGTATATTATATCGAAACTATTATATTGTGCACCCACAAAAGGGGTTTTTAAAAATTATCGGCTATATAACCTAGTGGAGGGAAGTAGTTCATACTTATAAAAAAATTCTAATATTTTCAAACTAATTTTTGTATGCACCAGAATCATCATTTTTTATTTGAAGCTCAATGAATAAATCTGCTGCAAAAAAGTATAACGATGAACCTGAAGTAACACTGAGCCAGGCTCCTAAAGCTGCCTGAAAACGGATAGGTTATATTTTCCCCACCCGCCTTCGGCGGGGCCGCCTCCGGCCCCCCCTCATCCCCCCCCCCCCAAACCTAACCTAACCATAAATATAACAAATCTCGAGAGGTAGCCAAAAGCGAATATGTAGCCTCAACAGTAATGCTGGAATATCTAAAAGGCATTTTATATCTTTTTTAAATTATATATATTATAATTATTATATTAGTTATAATATTATTTTATTTATTATATATTTATTAAATTATGTTATATTTTGTCTGTATGTGGATATCAGTGCTTTCTGCGGGCATATTTGACAAAAACACCATTACATTAAAGAGAAGCAATAGGTAAAAAGTTCAGTTAAAAGCTAAATTTTCTACTTACATATGTACATTCATCTCGATTGCGACTACATAAAATATTCTGTTGAATTATGGAATGCAGCATGAAGCCATTGTATGTATGGGTGAAAGAGAAAATATTGAAGGATCTAAAATTACTACGCTCAAAATATTTATATCAATAATAATTAATAATATATTGTGAGCGTGCGTTATGAAATGAGACGGACATGAAACCCTTTTAGAATAGTTTATTATATAGATAGGTTTATTGGCATTTTGCCGTAGGAGGATGCGCTATCTCTTTCTATGCATAATACATATGCAGGCACGAATGGTCGGTGGCACTTTTATAAGCATTAGCAAAAAGTAATGGGTTGATCTCTACAGCGTAGAGATCAACAGGAAATCAGTAGCCGTAACTAAGAGCGTAACAGGAGTAAAAAAAAACCCTTTTGAAGCCCTTTAAACTTTATCTCTAAAAACGAGGTTTAAAGGGCTTCAAAAGGGTTTTTTTAACTCCGAGTCCGCTTATCGTGTCGGCTACTGAAATGATACGGCATGAGATGGCACGGATCTTCTATCCGTCCATCTCATGACTCGTGAGTTACTTACGAAGAACTCAGGAGACTAGACCTACGAGGAAGAAGCTCCGGCTACGAGCCCCACTTGCCACGTGCAGAAACTAAGGACCCAAGATCTGCCCACGAAGAGTCTTACGCCGTTATTACGGACGTTAGGGAAAATCATATTTGTGACCCTGGGTCACTCTTACGGAGAGTTAATAATTGTCGTTTACGAACGAATATTAAATACAAGTGAAATAATTGTTGCGCTTACAAAGCGAACGAATAGGGAAGATACGATCACCCAAAGATCCTTACGAAGGAACGCAAATCTGTCCGGCTCATATTCATAACCCACGAGGTAAATATAATTGTTATTTTTCATACGATGAAAAGGGAAACGCTCCCAGTTGTTTATTGAAAGATTTGAGTTTCATAATTGATTTCAAAGTCATTTTCATTTTGGGCCACGAGCCATAAAAGTAAAGTAATTATTATTCTTTCTTTTGCACTACGAGTGCCAGTACAAGTAAAAGTATTAAAATAAATACAAGGCAGTTAAGACCTTTAAAACTAGATATAATTTATGTTGAGTTCGTGTGATTGCATATTACATTTTATGATATTCGCATGTTTCACATTTTAGACTAATAGTCCGTAAACTAAAGTAAGTTCATATTATAGTCATTGGGAAAGCGCATCTAACCCTCCCCACCCATATAGTGTCAAGCAGTTAAGCTCATACTTCTGTGTTGCATAAATCCCTCCATTTGTCGTGCATATTCCATTATCACGCAGAGCCGGTCCTGAGATACCGAAGAACCCCCCAGGTTTTCGGGTATCCTGTAGCTCTCTCCTGACTCGGATTAGAAGACCGCATCAAAATCCCTGTCAAAAAGGTGCGGGGTATGTTAAAACATACCCCCCAAAATTTTAAAATACTCAAAATTAAAAATAAAATAGGTTAGGGAAAAGTCCGATTTAATTTGGGCCCATATTTTCCGAATTCGCTTTACGAAGCATAGGCTGCCACGTGTTGGGGCTATTCAAGCACGGCTGAGGTGACGCTGTCGAAAGTTGGTTCTTACGAGAGCATGTTAAATAGCCAAGGGCTTCATAGGAAAATATATTCCTGACGTGGTACTGCCACTGTCCGCATCTTTACGAAAGAGTGCAATTGAAAAAGTGAAAGTACAAGGGCGCGCGGAACTGTGTTGGATGAACTAAGCCACCGTCACTTGAGGACTTGCCGTGTTGACGGATGTTCAGGGAAGCAACCCACAAAAGCCGTAGACAGAGATTATGCGAGGGAAACTGCTCCCTATAGTATAGCACAAAATCTTCCAACTGACCACGGAGCTGAGAGGACGTGCCGGAAAAGAGCTGCTCGAGTGCCTACTGGACCGAAGCCTGGAAGAAAATAGGAATTGAAATTTTGATCAAAATCTAGCTTTGATACAGAGATCATAGAAAATAAAAATAGTGAATTCAAATTAAATACGTTTTACGGAAACGAAAGATAGGTCAATTGTCGAAAATTTTGAAACTGAGCCGAAAGAAAACTGAAGAAAACGGACTGACATCCACGGGAGCAGATCCAGCCGCCATTTATATTATTGGTATGTATTACGTGTTAAGTAAATGTAGAGCACACATTTAGTTTGATAGAAAATAGAATTTATTTTAGTTTAGCTTATTAGCCTTGTTGTAGCTTACGTAGCTTTGTTGAACATAAACTATAGGTGATTTCATAATCTACGGATTCATAGTTTGATTGTTGGAAAATCCAAACGCCGGATTTATAGTTGATTTTGTCGAAAAAGTCGAATTTTAGTTCCATAGGTAGGGACTTCATAATCTGTAATAAAGTGAAGGAAAATTGAGCCATAAAATTGTGAATTCATATGTGTTTCATATTGGCATTCATAAAAGCGAATATTGTGTCATTTATAGAATCCGTAATTTTTATTTTGTTCAAATTCATCGAAAATTGAAATAGGAAAATCGAAAAAGTTAGATTTTCCATTTGCCAGTATTTCATTAGTTCAAATTTTCCATTGCAGAGGATATAACTCTGACTTATCAGTCATATTTGTCAGTGTTTACTGCAAGGTACTGGACCTTGACTCTGTTGTGTCTCATATTTTGTCAAAATATCCAAAATTGAATTAATTCGTATAGTCAAAATTACGGGGAATTAAAATCCTATTTCAATAGTGTTCTTTTTATACAGCGGAGGCTGCGGCTCCGACTTGGTAGACAGTACTTAATTATAGGCCATGCCGTCGCAATAGTTATTGCATGGGCCCATATATTCCATACTATACGTAGTGAGTGCACGGACTCAAGGCACACTTCAGTGAGCCTTCTCAATTTTGAACCTTCAAGTTCAAAATTCGTAAAGTTGATAAATCGTATTGTTGGTTACGTACCATAAAATCCGAATTTCAATATAAATTGGTTGTGATAGTTAACGAAATTCATAATCCCATTGGGAACGCAAGGGCAGTCATCCCAGTAGCCAGTGGCATCGACCAACAATTCCTACGTGGAAAATAAACAATTTCATATTGTGAGTGCAAATCATAAAGTGATTTTCAAAAAGATCTGGGGGACTTTTCTGAAAATCACTCATCTTCGTTTCATTTGCTTATAAAGGTAAGCAGCCTTCGATAGTGCAAAATAGTCAGGTAATACTTATTCATACAAAAACAGTAAATCAGCAGTCTGAAACTACAAAAATTAGTCATCAGTTATCAGTGCCAGATATCGGTCATAATTTGTAAAACCAAAATAGTTGAATCATTTTGTGTATGCTTTCATATAATTCATACTTTTTGTGTCGGTTTAAAATCAATCATAATTTGTGTAAACCAAAATTATTCATCATTAGGTACATGATTCTATGTATGTATTATTGTGCGTATAATTTTGCAAGTTATAATTTTGTATGTTTTCAGCAAAGCGGAATACAGATTCCGACTTATTAGGGTGTAAACTAGTTAATATTGTTAGTTATAGCGAGACACGTAGCCTTGACTTTCGAAAATAAATAAAAATAGTGCGAGGAATTTCACCTTGACTTTGTAGGAATTAAAAATAGTGCGAGAAACTTACCCTCGACTTGTTAGGCTTTAAAATACAGTGGGAAACGCCCTCGACTGAAAAATAGTTCTTTTGACGAAGTATACACTTTGTAATTTCGAAACGCTCGATCTTATTTGATTTTGTTAAACTACGTATGTTAAAAATACAGGGAATAGACTACCCCGATTTATAGTGCTTTAATTGAGCAGGGATAAAATTATCCCCTGAATAATAGTCAGATCATAAGTGGAAAATAAAAAACTCTTCAGTGCCAGATATTTAGTCTGGGCTTATATTTTGTGAGGAAATTTGAAACCCCGAATTGTTAGTTAAATTCGTGCTGGGAATACAACACCCAGACTTTGATTAGTGCTTTGATAATTTGCACTTTCTTGTTAGTCAACACTTTCTTTCAGGGGATTTTAACCTTGTAAGGGGTGTGGTTGAGTGAATTAATCATTTTCAACAAATTTTGTAAAATCAACTCACCGATTTTGTTGAAACCAACAGTTGCCAGTTGACAACTTCCTAATCTACAGTAGTTTGTTGTTTTTGATTCCGCATCGGGCATTTTCAGATTGTTTGTCATCCATATTTGTGAATGCATCGAGGTTGGTACCTGGGCACAGCTAAAAATAAGCCAAAAGCAAAGCACACCATTAATCATAATAGTTAATCATTAAACTTCACGAACTTCAAAGAATTGTGATGTAAATGTGAACTACATAATTTTATAAAAGTTACATTTCATTTCTTACAGTTCACTTACTTAGTGACCAGCAGAATACGGCGAATCAAAATCCACAGATTAAATACGCGGATACGGTCCGACAAATCAGGCAGTCAACGGAATAAGAATTCTTCGATTCACAAAAATATCCTACGCGGATCTTCTTAAGTCAGGATTCCTATAAAATAGTAAGTAGAATTAAGATTTACAACAATAAATACGGTAAATCAATTATTTTATGGACCACGAGTCCAGACTATTGAAAGTTGCCAAACTGTTGTAATTTATGCACAGTGTCCATATATGTATACCATTGTGTAACATAGACCACTGTTGTAATTTAAGGGGGCTGTTGTAATTTATCCACAATCATTATTGGGGGCATTTACAACAATAAATACATCTAAAATAGAAAATTAATATATATATTTAATTAAAAATTATAGATCCTTACGAAGGACAAGCAACGGGCCCACGGGACGTTCTTGAGAATTTTGGGTTCACGAAACAGAAACGGTCCGGAAAAGAAAATCATTCGGAACTACACATCAGACATCCTGAGTGAGAGAAAACCCGGATTATTATTAAAATCCTCAGTTCACAGAACAGAACTTCCTGTAAGTGAATAAAATAATTCTGTAGGCAAAAATATATGGAACAAAATTGGATGATTTAAAAATTATTAGTCCGATTTTGATAAATAACACTAAGAATACACGTGAATGTTATTGTATCCATATACTGTTGTATGTATGTATGTATGTATGTATAGTAGTATTGTACTTACAGGCCGAGGCCTACGCACACTACGATTACAATTTGATATTACAGCTACTCATGAGATACACTATTCGGACAACAGTCCTAGTGCACTCAATTGAGATCACTGAATATAATACTAGCTTACTTGGGAAGACTTTACCGAATAATATGGGCTTTCGAAAACGCCGCACTCTTTAAGACGCGATATTTAAACTCCTTGCTAAGGAGATAGCTCGTTGATTATTTTACAAGGCCGTGGTTTGATAGAGTATAGACTCAGTCCCTATGGTGTGTCAAGTCATAGTCAAGGAGTCATTCTATACACCCTACACCTTGGTTCCCCTACATTATGAGAAGAACTATCCTATGAGACGACATTCGATACTTGCTATATCAAGTAGAGGAAAGAGGATATAGTGATCGGATCGTCACTACAGACGAACCAGAAACCAAGCAGACACTCTCTGTATCATTAAGAGTCAGCTCCGTCATCGAGTGGCGTTATTGCCCGCTAGAGCTCACCCCTACTCACGGATTTCCGAACTCACTTGGTCTGTAGCCTGTTTTTACTAGACGTATCTATCCCACACTATTCCTCTTATTCCTTTCCTATCAGCGTATACGAATAGACAGTAGGAAGTTCAACCCGTGAAGACAAGTGGATTAGGGTATCTCGTATAGCAAAATATATTACTACATATGCTTTTTCACTCATTGACAGCCCGTATCTCGACGTGCACCGTGCACCACTGAGCCCACTTGCCTCCCCATATACTGTTGTATTCTGTATATGTATGCACAAAAGATATTAGTATTCTAAATCTTCAAAATTTACCCACTTTGTAGTTGTCTCACGTTGACACGGAAGGAGTAATCATCAGTTGTGACCACCGTCCACGGACACCCGAATCAGAGTGAATCCGAATTATCAGTGGATTTCAAGTCTCCTACTTGGGGAACACAAACGTTCACGGAAAACGAAAACTAATCGTTTATGCTTGTATTGCTTTACTAAGTAAGTACCACACTTACCTACTGATACTAGATAGAAAAATTGTCGAATTTAGTAATTCGAACCACAAATCAGGGGTAGGCAAAAAAATTGTCGAATTTATTGTCTGTTGAATATCAACAGAACGTTTTAGGTCAGAGTCATAAAATAAAAGAAGTTACCCACGTAAAATTAAGTACAGTGTTGTAATTTATATAGTGTTGTAATCTATTAGCTGTTGTAATACAACAGAACCTACATAGGTATACGAACAATTTAATAGTAATACAGTTTAATGCGAAATGTATGGTAAATTATAGTTTCCATACAAACTCATAGTAAAATTAATGGTAAATAATACATTTACAGTTCAGCCGCAAGTAGATGCGTAAAATAAAAATAAATTAAGTATCGTTGTATTAATATAATACAAATCGTAACGAAATTCATTTAACTACATATACCTACGTCGTTAATAGATAGAAATATTGTTATAATTTATATACTGTTGTATTTCTGGAATACAAATATAAGCAGTTAAGGGTAACTACTTGTTACATATATCGACGTAGTAAATAAATAAAAATAGTGTTGTAATCTTACTGTTGTATTTTATAATACAAGATAAAAGACTAAGAAGGAATTAATACAAATTCCAAATTCTCTTTTCACATTTCCGTTCTATATAATAGAAATAAATTAAAATTTAGGAATCTAGTATCATCTTACGAGTTGTTTATCCTACTAAGATTTAAGATAGAATAACGGGAAATTACGTAGGTAGTTAAAACATACGGTGTTGTACTACAATAAAATAGGATTAAATTAAAGTTTTATATTTTACGGAAAATACCTAAATGATAATTATATTAAGTTTAGCCTACGTGGATATTATATTCATATTTTTCACATTCAGTATTTTGATTCTATACCATATTTGGAAAAAGCTGATGATCTATAAGGTATAGCTTGAACATTGAATGTTCATTGTATTTTACTTGAGTCCATACGATTGGTTAAGTATTATTGCAATCATAGTAATTTATTTAAAAGTTAAAATCAAAATAAGTTTGGAACGTCATCGTCGTAACAATCATTGGCGTTACGATTGGCAATTGACGGATTCTTCTAATTTATTCTAATTACAGGATACGGTCCTGACTGAGACTCATTAGTCAAAAGGAATTTTAGTTGTTGACGCCCACACACGTTGTGGAGAATTGAAGATTTATTTTGCTGACTTTTTGAATTTTGAATAATTGACAATCCAGGTACGTATTTACGAATACGGATTGATAGAGTTTTTGCTTGTGCTTAATAGCTGCTTTTTACGAAATCAAATATCTTGTGGCTGTTGCGCAAAACCAATGTACCCTCGTCCTCATTCATATTGCAAAGCATAACATTCACCCACCATCATCATAATTTATAAAAATCTATGAAATTAATTAAATTCTACAATCATCATTTTCATAAAATAAATCAACAAAAATACAATATCTCATAACTATTAAAGTAAAAGCTAATTAATAATCGTGAAAATTTCTAAATTCTTTTTAAGGAAAGAGTCAAGGCCTGATTAATTTAAAAGTATTAATCAGACTTGAGTCAAACTAAGACATAAACGGATCTGGTTCCCTAACGAGGAAACAGATCGGGTTTACGTTTGCTAAAGTCAACGTGGGCATTGTCTTGAATCTACAATCCAATATAATCCGGTAGTTAAGTACTACAACCATAGGTATCCAAAATAAAATAATCTACGTACAATCATAATTATTTAAACTCTTACGGAGAGACTTGTAAGCTAGGCATCCATTTTATTATTCCCACGAGGAAGTAACCACGCCGTACCAAGGAAAATAAATTAAGTATATCAATAGATTAAAGAAAATACCGTATTCACATGTGAATAAAAGTAGGTGAACGTCACTTATAAGTGAATCATAGGAAGTCCATAAAATAAATAAAACATTCTACGAAAATCTAAAATATTCCCGTTTATAAAATAATATTACATCGAACGTACAATTACAAATAAATCTACTGAATTAACCACGTGTTAATCATAAATAAGCAAGAATAAGGATTACGGATCCTCAACACTTCATTAATTAGTTTTGCAAATCAGAGAATAGGGACGTTACGTACATCCATCTTCAAAATAAAAGTACGACTTCTGAAAACATAATACTTAACTTGGGAAATTCTACGGAATTTCCATCTCACGTCCAAGCTGGAAAAACAAGGCAAAGACGACAAGCTCGATTCTCAGCCGAACACTTCAAAAGAAAAGGAAATACCAGTAACTGTCATAAAAGACGAAAAGGAAAATCTCGATACTTCGGATTCATTCATTAGTGGCAACGACAGTACGTTAGATATATCGACAAGTTCGTCAAGTTTTATAGGATTAGATAAGGAATCCCAGAACTCCAAATCTGAAACTTCTTGGAACGACGAATTAATAGAATTCGAAAAAGAGGATTTAGAATATAAAGCGAGATACTGTGCCGTCACTCTTTGGGAACCACCCACAGATAAATTCTTCTTGACACTCCATTATCCATATATTGATTTAATCAATAAAAGGACGATGACGATAACCGCCGAACAACTCCAGGGGATACTGGAGACATCATTGTCTAAAAATAAAGGTTTAGATGCCGAACAACAAATGGTAATCTCTGAATCCAAACTTATGGATGGAATACCAACATTTGGTGGCGACAGGGAAGCTAAAGGTTGGGTTGATTTGTTTAAAGAAGAAGTAACCCGACGCAAACTTCTCACCACAGAAAAGATCTATATGGCATTGGATAAAGCTTTAGTAGGTACTGCAAGAGCTTAGTGGCAAATTGAGAAACCAGGTTTTATCTCAAAATATTGTAACATCACCGATCCAACCGCTCGAAATACCGCAAAAGATAATACTGTACAACATATTTACCAAGCACTCGAAATGAAATTTGATAGAGCTTACATTAGTAGTAAAGCATCATCAGAATTGAGCTCAACTAGATTTAATCCAAAATTAAGCGGAAATGAATATGTCAATAGACGGTTACAATGTGTAACTCAGATTAACTCGAACTTAGATGAGGAAGGAAAAATGGTACAATTATTGAACGGACTTCCACCGCAAGTACGACGAGAAATGAGGACATGTAGTGATGTAGATAACTTTACAAAAGTTCTAAATCGCTATATTGCTGATAATGTACAAGAATTATTAGAAAATCCTGTACAAGAAGTTTTTGATGGTACTCAAAAGAAACCCATTTATATTAGAGGTTTCAATGGTAGTAATCCACAAAATTCTAACCGTAATGGGAATCAACCCAACGGAGGGCAAATCCGGACCGGAGCTGATCCAGGTCAATATAATGCCTCGACAAAGAAAAATAGTGTAGCAAAAGACGGTCAACCCACTTGTTATGAGTGCGGAAAGACAGGTCACTTTGTGATCGATTGTTGGCAGGCCATGTTACGACAGGGCATACCTTTACCCTCACAAGCTGCGGGATGGGCAAAAATGAATAATGCTCCAATGCCGCGAAATAACTACAATAATAATAGAGGCAGAGGAAACAATAGGTATAATGAAGGTAGTAATAGAGGTTATAGAAACAACTACAGTAATAATAGCTACAATAGGAATAATCATTATAATCAGGGAGGCAATGGTGGTTATTACAACCAACCCCCGAATTATAATCAAAATTACAACCATGCGGATTATAATCAAAATTATAATAATCCCATTCCACAAATGCGATCAATGCACATTAGTGATCGGGATTATAATTATGATCCAGCCAGGGACATGGGAATGAGAAACAATTATCCCGCATTGCCCATGAGCAATGATGGACCGACTAATAATAATCAAATTTACGGCAGTTATGGTAACCCAAACCCACAGACATTAGATCAGGTACATCAACAATTTTCACAAAATAATCCAAAATTGCGCATGTTTTGGGTGAGAGATATTAATCTAACTCCCACTCCAGAACGCGACGAATTACCCGTTGCAGGGGTAGCAGACAAGGGAAATAAATCCTCGTCTACAATGTCATCACCCTCACAGGAAGATGAAAATCAGGAACTCGATCGACTAATGGCAGCTTACGAGCTGAGCTTAGAAGAATCACCAAATCAAATTATTCCTAGTAACCACGAAATCCCACTAAATCACCAGGCCCTTCACATTAGATCCAGAAATAAAGCACTCAAAGAAGTGAAACGACAGTTCCCGTTCCGAAATTATTTTGGGTTGCCAGTTAATTTTAATGTCTTGATAGACACAGGATCGACAGTTAGTACTATTAGTCCGAGAATAATCAAATTATTAGGATACGAAAAAATGATAGATTCATGTGAACGAATTGAAGCCGATACAACGGTGGCTCAGGGAACAGCCATCACATCAAACCAAAGGGTAATGGTATCCATTTATGTAGATGAACTACATCGCTAAATACATTGGACATTCTATATTATTGAAAATATGTTAGAAGACATTGTCTTCGGAATGGACTTACTAGTCGCATTTAATGTAACGGTTAATTGTAAATCGGAAATGATTACATTTTCACGGGAGAATAGAAATGATCCAGATGATGTATACACATCTGATGAATCAGAAGAAATAACACCAGCTGCAAGAGCTGAGACGATAGTTACGCAATCTTTACAGACACCAATAACTACAACGTTACATATTAAAAAGAGGCAGAGACCTACTGGCTCTGACATTCAGGATTCAAATAAAAGCGAAAATTCCACGGAATTGTTCGATCAAAGAAGCCTTTTCGTAGTCGACGACATACATTTAGAAAGTAAGGAAGAACAGACAGTGAATATAGTCACTGATAATCAGGAATATACAGGTCATATCGTGAGCGAATTAAATTTAAAATTATTGTATGATTTAGGGGTTATGATTTTTCCTGAACAAATTCAGATTACACAGGGTAAAGGTTTATTAACATTATTTAATAAAGGTACTATACCTATGGGGCTACAAGCTAATAGTTGCATTGGTACGTACCATTTTCTTCCGCCAGATATAATAACTAAATTACAGACAGAACAACCCCAAGGAATATCCCATCACAATTCAAAGAATAGAGAAACATTAAAAGCTAGTATATTAAAGCAAGATGAAAAATACAAGGACCAACAGATTAATAGCAGCTTCACGTTAGCTGACTCTTACAGGCAAATCGCATTTAAAGAAAGTGATTATCAGCCACAAAACCTCAAAATAAACAGTAAGGATAATCCAATACAAACGCCTATTGATACAATCAATAGGGAATCAGATTTAAATATAATGAGAAATCAGGGCGATAAAGTTATCAACAATCAAAGAATAAACTCAATTCTTTCATTCCGATATCCCCGTGATACGGGAGAATTAATGCGTTTCATTGGTTTAGTAAATAATTTGGATCAGAAGGTACAGGGATATTTTCATGTAATGGAACCATTGTACCAACTCTTAAATCACGCACCACCATTTAATTTCACTCCACAATGTCATGCGGCATTCAATAAAATAAAGCACTGCATATCGACAGAGCAAGACAAACCTGACTCAACAGTCACTGACTCAACCATACAGTTGGAATTATGGTATAGCGTCGTTAATAATCAGGTGACTGCCGTGTTGTTGCAATTGAATAAAAACGTGCGACGCGAATTATCTCGATACTTGTATTATCTTACGCAGATAAATGAAGTCTTTTCTACAGTGGATAAACAGGCTATTGCCATTATCCAATCATTACGGAACTTCCGTAACTTCACAACAGGTCGCACTATCCATGTGTACACTGAAAATCCAGTGGTAATGACCCTCCTACGCATTTCATCATTACCTCCACTTTTGGCAAGATGGAATTTGAAACTACGGGAATATGAGTTAAAACTTATGTTGGTAAACGGTTTACCGGCACAGATAAAAGAATTATTAAATCCATCCCTGAGAAACAACCCTGACCGGGAGATCTAATTTAATAGTAGAGTTTTAAAAATATCAGCACGCAATCGGAAAGAAATCGAGTTTATTCAGTGATGTACAAGTTTAAAATATAAATCAAGGGAAATTAAGCATCTTCAGCAAGAAGATGAATCGATAGATAGGATAATTCAAAGATTACGCTTTGATACAACTCAGGGTATTCTAGGTAAAAGCCGCTACAGTCGAACTTTCCGACTGGGAGAAAATGAGATATTAGAAAGAATTACAAAAGAACCCTACGGAAATCCGCATGTTCCAGTCATACCACACGAGATGGCTGTCAACATGATTCATTTTATGCATCAGAAAGTTCACTACGGAATAGATAAACTATTCGTTATTTTAAAGGAAGATTATCATTTTCTTCACATGGGAGAACTTATAAATAAAGTAATTAAGGATTGTTATATTTGCAATCGTGGGCAATTGAATTCCATAACACCCGTTTCTTCCCGATGTCCCTGAAAAACAAGAAACCACAGTGGTTACAGCAATCCCTTTTCTGGAAATAGTCCAAGTCAACCCACTCTTTGTTTATCCAAATTTCACACACCCAAACCGTTCTCATCATCCGACGATTCCCAATCGCCTGACGATGCGGTTCTCATCTTTCAAGAGGGAGAAGGGGATGGTGAGTTAAATAGTACAAGAGAAGTCCTACCAGGACATATAATCCCCATTAAACTAAAATTACCAAAACAACAGTCTATCCTTACGCAGGAAGACGTTATTAAAATGATGCGACCAATGATATTGGCTATTGGTCAGCAGGTAGAAATCACTACCCAGGGAACCCAAGCAAATAGAATTCATAATACGCCAGAGCTCCCCATGACCGAGATGGCTCCGCCTGGAGACGGCCCGATCATGGGAAGGTCAGCCCAAATAAATCCTTTCCAAAATGAGAATGAAAGGGCACAAGAATCAATGACTAGTTTGAGAACTGAAGTAGATAGGCTTAAAAGTTGCTTATCCGCTTTGCTTACGCCAAAAACCTCCAATAATTAAAATTTTCATTATACCTAGATTAATTATATTTCATTTCTTACGTAGAATGCATACGCCCGAAATCTTACTCGGGAGCAGCGATAAGGAAGAATCCGCGACTCTTGTACAAAGTGAAGTCGAAAGAATTTGAGATAAATGGGACGATGAGTCAGACGAAGAGGCTCTTCAAATAGTGTGGGAAGGGGATACTCCGGAAATGAAATAGGCTGCGAAAAAGATAGACATGTCTGAAAATGTTACCCCTCCCTTAGATTTAGCAGAAAAACTAGACAGAATTAAGTATACTAATAGTCAGGAGACGGACAGCGAGGAAGAGCGAAAGGCTCCAAAGTTCAGAAAACCAAAGTATACATTGTTTAAGAAGCCTCTCGAGGAGGGAGAGATCACGTCAGATGAGGAAACGAAGTCTGATGCGGTGCCTCCCCCAACTAAGTTAAGTCGACGGGGAAAACCAATCAAAGTTGAAGTATTCTCCTCCAGACTCGCTCTATGTAAAAGATGTTTGAAAGCCGGTAAGGAGCGACGGCACTTGTCAGGAGATTGCGAAATCGTTAAAGGCAATCTGTTCAAAAATAGTCGGCGGCATAATAAACCGTTATGCTTTAATTGTGGACGTGAAGGGCACAAAGCAAAAGATTGTCACGAACCCCGTAGAAGTTGTTACGATTCCCGACGAGAAAACTATCATGGTCAATTTGATCATGGCCATGATGGTCCGTCCCAAACTGTTTAAGTTTCGTCCCGACAAAAGAGTGAGTTAGTCATTTTAGAAATAAAAGTTGATTTTGTACTTTGCTGAACATGGTTTACATAAAAATGACCAAAGACGGGACATAAGTTGTATAAGAGTTAAGTCGGAATGTTTATAGTTAAAAGTTTAGATATATGATGTTAAAATTATCCTACTGGAGATTTTTTTTTGAGAGAGATAAAAGACTACGTATAAAATGACTGGTTAATTATTATAATCTCCATAAAACTGCGCAAGGTATTCCTTGTGATCTCCATAAAAGTTAGTACGTAATATAATGTAGGGGACATGTCCCAGGTTTCGTCACATAGAATTTTGATCTCATAAAAAGTATTTTGAGCACATGACTGTAGATAAATAAAAATGTTGAATATTAGTGGATTAGGATTTTTGCAGTTTTTATTTTTTTATTTTTCCTTTTTGCCTTTCCCTTTTCAACATTATAGTTTTAAGAAAATGGCGTTCTCACCAGAGAACGATTTGTCAGGAATAGTCAGGAGACTGTCTCTTCAAAAAGATCCAGTCCCTATGGCCATCGATGATGACCCTTACATTTGCGAATCAGATGAGAGCCCGTACTCGGAGCCTCCAAAAACAAGTCCTCAAGCCGCGGATCACGATCCGAAAATCAGTTCAAAACAGACAGAAAAATCTCTGTCAATTAAAGCTACGCTAGAAAATGTTCCACAGGAAAGTTCCGAGCGAAACATTTCCATAAATGTGGCTGCTAGGGACATTTCTGATTTGTCCCTCTCAATTAGTCGAAATTGCGTAGAGAAAAGCCCAAAACGCGATCACGAATCGCAGAAGGTTCCAAAACGTTTCCACAGAAAACTATTTACGAAAAATAAGCGTCGAAAAAGTCAGGACGAAACATTACATTCGTTACCCGACCTCGTCGTTGGGACGTCCCACGGGACATCCCAGAAAAACCCCCTTCAAAATCAATCTTTGATCCAATTTTCATCGGATAGTTCCGATTCTTCGTTGTAGTAGAAGTTAGATTATATTTCGGATACGTCCACAAAATTTTTATACCTTTTTGATACATTATTTTAGTAGTTAGAAAAATTATACGTGATCTCAAACTCATGACTAAGAAAATGAAATAATTATTATTATTAGGACACGTAATGACGCGACAGACGAAATTTAGAGACTGTCGAAAGTAGGTTAATTTTTGCTTTAATAAACTTGCGATTTAAAATACGACATATAATTATTGTTCTCATTAAAATTTACCTGTAAATTTGGGATACTTCCCAAGAGACTGAAAATTTAAAAGTACAAATGTTTGCTCAGTCACGAAAAATCAAAATTAATAAAACCAATGATCTCATACGGGAAAAGTTAATCATGCAATAGTGTTGTGTTCTCTTTCCGCATAAAACTTTCTTTCAGGTCTATTTCTTGCTCCGTTGCACTGCATCAAAAGATATGGGGAAAAAGATGTTGGATTTCGGACGTTCATACTATTGGCAGTTTCTTTCCCATGGTGAGATGTTGGATAAAGAATTTGAAACCTAACAAGAAAATTGGTCCAGAAGTAAATTTAAGAAAATTTCAAGAAGTAGTTTTCAGGTTGATGAGGGCATCAACCGTTTTGGTCCAGAAGTTTTGAAAGAGAAAATATTGAAGGATCTAAAATTACTACGCTCAAAATATTTATATCAATAATAATTAATAATATATTGTGAGCGTGCGTTATGAAATGAGACGGACATGAAACCCTTTTAGAATAGTTTATCATATAGATAGGTTTATTGGCATTTTGCAGTAGGAGGATGCGCTATCTCTTTCTATGCATAATACATATGCAGGCACGAATGGTCGGTGGCACTTTTATAAGCATTAGCAAAAAGTAATGGGTTGATCTCTACAGCGTAGAGATCAACAGGAAATGATACGGCATGAGATGGCACGGATCTTCTATCCGTCCATCTCATGACTCGTGAGTTACTTACGAAGAACTTAGGAGACTAGACCTACGAGGAAGAAGCTCCGGCTACGAGCCCCACTTGCCACGTGCAGAAACTAAGGACCCAAGATCTGCCCACGAGGAGTCTTACGCCGTTATTACGGACGTTAGGGAAAATCATATTTGTGACCCTGGGTCACTCTTACGGAGAGTTAATAATTGTCGTTTACGAACGAATATTAAATACAAGTGAAATAATTGTTGCGCTTACAAAGCGAACGAATAGGGAAGATACGATCACCCAAAGATCCTTACGAAGGAACGCAAATCTGTCCGGCTCATATTCATAACCCACGAGGTAAATATAATTGTTATTTTTCATACGATGAAAAGGGAAACGCTCCCAGTTGTTTATTGAAAGATTTGAGTTTCATAATTGATTTCAAAGTCATTTTCATTTTGGGCCACGAGCCATAAAAGTAAAGTAATTATTATTCTTTCTTTTGCACTACGAGTGCCAGTACAAGTAAAAGTATTAAAATAAATACAAGGCAGTTAAGACCTTTAAAACTAGATATAATTTATGTTGAGTTCGTGTGATTGCATATTACATTTTATGATATTCGCATGTTTCACATTTTAGACTAATAGTCCGTAAACTAAAGTAAGTTCATATTATAGTCATTGGGAAAGCGCATCTAACCCTCCCCACCCATATAGTGTCAAGCAGTTAAGCTCATACTTCTGTGTTGCATAAATCCCTCCATTTGTCGTGCATATTCCATTATCACGCAGAGCCGGTCCTGAGATACCGAAGAACCCCCCAGGTTTTCGGGTATCCTGTAGCTCTCTCCTGACTCGGATTAGAAGACCGCATCAAAATCCCTGTCACTTACATATGTACATTCATCTCGATTGCGACTACATAAAATATTCTGTTGGATTATGGAATGCAGCATGAAGCCATTGTATGTATGGGTCAAGGAATTTTATCTTATCGCTTCACAAGAATTTGAAAACTCTAGCTCCTATCATGTTCCCTTTCACTCTATATTAGTCGATTTATTCATTTCTTGTCGATTTATATTTATTGAGCTTCAAATAAAAAAAAATTTTTGGACATCACTTACCGAAGTTGGCCATCACTTACCGGCCTGGCCATCACTTATCAAAGAACAGCCGTGTTCTTAGTCAAGGATGTCCAGAGCAAGAATACTTTATTGTTTATTTTTACCATTGCTGATAAAGGCAAACATAGTAAATGTGACCCTATAGTTTCACGCGGTTTTAAAAACTTGTTACTAAACTAAAAATAAACACTGTTTTATATTTAAAATTAAATAGCGGTTTTTTATATCATGCCCAACTTTAATAACATTATGTTTGTGCTAAAACAATTAAACAAGATGAATTGCAATTGCAATTTTGAAAAAATTAAATTTAGCCATTTGTAGATATCACTGATAGCGGCGTCAATCATTTGAAATCTACTTGCATTCCTTAAAAGAAGTGAACTAACGTTTCGCTTTTCAAATCAGCAGCTTCCAGTGAAATCTGTTTTGAGTTCTGTTCGTCTCTTCAAAATATCACACATTTGTATACATATATATTAAGCTGCGTCACTTAGCAAGTAGTAACTTTGTTAATCATATAGTGAAAATTATTTAGATAGTTATTTTGATTTTAGTGTAGCAAATATATCTTACTTGGGAAGTATTTTACATGTAACTCTAGGATTTAACCGATTGTTACCAAAACGTCTTCTACTGACCCTAGACACTTCCACTAGTATATAGACTTGACTGCATTTTGCGCTGTTTGCGCATTAAAGGCGCGCGCATTTTTAAAAAGTGGTCTACTTTCAAAATGGCCAAATCCTTATAGGATTTAACATGTGAAAATGAAAAAATATAGGTCCTTTCCTGTGTTTTTTAGTCATTTTTTGCAAAATCTCAAAATAACTTCAAAATACCGAAAAAAGTTGCAAAAAGTCGTAATTGCGAGTTTGCAGCAAAAACATCACAAATAATTGTTTAAAAAGTATGCCTATCATTCATGCATATCGTCCGTGAAGAGTCATTCTGTCCTAAGTCCAGTGCACAGTTAAGATCATTCTGTCGCAAGTGCATACGATTGGTAGCTGCTGTCGAGGTCGCTTCCGCGTTGTCCTTTGCATTGGGTGGGGGTGCTATGTTACTGACTGTATTGTACTCATAACGTACACTTAAGGGTCGCGCACAAAAGACGTAATAAAAATTCCATTTCTAGAACATTTTGCACTTTTCAAAAACACTTTTCGAAAAGTGTAAATTGTTCTATTTACATGGTTTTTCAAAAGTGCAAAATGAACTATTTATATGTTTTTCAAAAGTGCAAAATGTTATATTCACCTGTTTTGCAAAAGTGTAAAATGTCCTATTTGCAGGTTTTTGAAAAGCGCAAAATGTTCTATTTATTAATTAAAATTTTAGCTGTTAATCTTTTGAATTTTATAAATAGCGAAAACGAAAAATATTGTTTTTGATATCTTTATTTTATTTCAAATATATAGAAATAAATATTTACAAAAATACCGCATATTTTCTAACACTACGCGGGTCTCTATTAGAACGCGGGTCTCTATTAGAATGCGGAACTGCATTAGAACGCGGGTCTCCACTGCAACACGGGTCTCTATTAAAACGCGAGTCTCTGTTAGTACGCGAGTCTCTAATACAATGCAGGGGATAGGCGTCAGATGTTTAATACAACGCGGGTCTCTAATATAAAGCAAGGGTTCGCGATGCTTAAACATTGCGCATATGTGGTTGGAAATGTTAACTTTTCAATACAACGCGGGTCTCTAATATAACGTAAGCCTACGATTTTTAATACAACATATATTAAAAGGTATACGCCATGGAATAATGACGTTCATTCTCTGCCAATGTTTGTATAGAAATTGCTTGTGCTTTGATATCTCCTTCACATTAGGCTTGTGGAAGTGTGTACAGACATTTACTATCCAAACTTTTGCAACCTAAGCATTCTCCACTAGGGCAATTTTTACACTGACATTTGTGCCGCGCAACCAAGGCTAGGATATTTGCTAAATCGTCAGTGAAGAGCCAAAATGGCCCTATATCTATTTTCCACTAAAAGCAAAATGAGCCATATCCAAAACATTCTAAAAACAAAAAGACCAAAATCCATGTATTTCCACGCGTGCGCCTAGGTCATTGGAAATACAAAATGCAGAAGGTGCAGATGCAGGTTTGGACCGGAATTTTTTTCTTTGAATTTAGGCGTACGCGTGGAAATAAATGGATTTGAGTCATTTTGTTTCTACCTATTTACATAATTTTTCTACCTATTTACATAATTTGGATGGTTTTGTTAGCAATTTTGAAATACTTGAGGGATTTTGTCGAGTGATAGCTCATTTTGAAGCTCTTAAAAAAATAAGAATCCGATTTTTTGTTCATTTACTTTTGGCTCATACAACACTTTTTATAGCGATTTTTCGAAAAAAATATGGGTTTTTTTCATTTTATTCGAAAATTGTTCAAATAACACGCTGTGAACTCGATCATAATTAGATTTGGCTAATCATTGCCGTTCTAATGATGTATTACTTGTATCAAAATTTTATGAGTATCCGGGCAAAATATCAACTTTTATGTTTCGAAAATATTTGAGCGGGAAATTCAAACTCTTTCATTTTATACGGCTGATAAAAGGTCGGACATACATGGTGCCACCCACTTTGAGGGTGGGTCAGCTGCAAATAAATAACACCCTTTCTTACGCATTGTCGTTTTTTTATGTTATGCTTCAGAGGGTGACGCTGGAGGTGGGTGAGTCCCAAAATATGCATAAGTTCGCTAGCGTCATTTGTGTCCGGCCCCTATTTTTATGCAGTAAAAGTTTTTTCACTTTAAAACATATTAGAAGCAGCGTACACTTGCAGCTGAGGTTTTCTCAATAGTTTAAGATGGGAGGTCGGTCACTTTAACTTGCCATGAATGTTCAACATAATATTTATATTATATTCGACGAGCCCATCCCAAATTCAACAACGCTCATATTTATACTTAGTTGAATGTTAGCATTGCAAAACAATAATTTAAGGACCACAAAAATTCCATATAATTCACATATACTGCTCTAATTTCATCATTAATCGGTGTTCTCACTTCAAATTCATTGAGGTTAGGTCATATTTACTTTTTTGAAACTGCACCATTATTTACTGTGCGAAGTGTGATTCAATTTGAAGAAAGCAATTAAATTTAAACCTCTTATCGTTTATCTATCATTCAACAGTAATCATAAGTAAGGTAATATTACAACACTAATTTCTACCCATTTACATAATTCTACTTGAAATGAAATAAATGCGTATTTACGTAGATATCATTATTTCTATCTATTTACATAATTTGGAACCTTTTAGAAAAACCAGTCTGATTTGGCCGACTGATAGCTTATTTTAAAGCTCTTAAATAAATAGAAACTTTGGTGGATTCATCTTTCACTTTTGACCCATACAACACTTTTTAGAGGGAATTTTCAAAATTTTTCGAAAAAAAGCTGGCTTTTTGTTGAAATTTTAAAAACTGTTGAATTATCTCGCTGAACTCGAATGCTATTATATTTTGCTAATCATTACCGTTCGAATGATGTATCATTTCAGCCCATACTCGTTGAATTACCGGTCTAAAAACCGAATTTTCGGTTTCGACAAGATTTTGGCGGGAACTTCAAATTGTATCCTATGTCTGTTATCCTGTGTGGGACCGGACACAAATGACGCCATCGATGTCGAGGGTGTGTTACATTGCAAAAACACTTCATGTTACACATAAATATTTAAGCGATGCTCGTGAGGGTCATGCAGGGGGTGGATGTGTCCTAAAACTTGCTAAAGTTGAGTGGCGTCATTGGTGTCTGGCCCCTATTTGGGACAACCAAGTTTCTTTAATTTCTCATGACTCATGATGTAGGCACAGTGAAGTTAACCCTTCGGTGACTTCGCTCCACACAATAATAATAGTTAAGATTCCTGGGGGATTTCAAAAATCTGAAATCGAAGTTTTTTATGAGATATTATACATCCCTTTCCTGCTAATGGACAACATTATGTGTATACGTACTGGCAATGCTCCAACTCCAACTGCACCCCAAGGTGCAATATTGTGTTTGCATTTCACAACAAAAAAACATTTTTTAGTACGAAATGTCCTGCAACATTGGATCTTATAAATTTTTCGAAATCGAACTCGGACCTATAGGGTAATTTGGAACTCTTGCCACACTCCACTTCTCAGTGGAGCGGAGCGGAGTCACTTGGGAACGTTTTCAGGTGTAACACTGGGATTTGGCCAAATGTTACCAAAGTGTCTTCTACCAACCCTAGACACTTCAGCTAGCATAGAAACTTGAGTGCATTTTTGATTGCTGAGCAACTAAAGCCCGGGAAATTTTGAAAATTTTCTTGAAAATTCAAAACTCATATTTTAACATACATATTTACAACGGAAAATCAAGGCACCACCCTATCAAAATTTTTAATTTTACCATATTTTCAGTGTATCGATAACAGTCAACAAATGTCGTTTTACATTGAATTTTACCCCCAAAATACTACTCTAGCGCACATTTAAAACAGATAGGAATCGTGCATACATGACGTCATCAGTTGGGTCGATGAGTCTACTTGGGCACTGCACTAGTGACATATCCCATGTTGAAAATTTCCATTTACGCAATGGTTAATCTACGGGGTCCTAGGGTCCTAGAAGTGGGACTTTTTAACAGTTTTTAAATGTTTTTGAAAAAACGCCTTCATCTTTTCGGAAAAGCATCATAAAACGTGCCGTATATGGGAAGTGAAAAAATAAAACGGATTTTACTATTTTCAAGGTCTTCAACGTGATATATTTGTTTGTCAAAATCGGCCGTATATTTCAAAAGACTTCCAAATTACGTAAATGGGCACAAATAAATAGTACTATACATAATTCGACCAAGGGGAAAAATTACAATAACAAAGAACACGATATACTACATATCTCTGCCCCATATTACTGTTAATGCTGCCATTAAACAAGGGGCGAAGCCTCTTGTTTAATTTTTATAACATTTTGGATATAAGCTCAGTTTGCTTTTAGTGGAAAATGGATATGGGTCATTTGGGTTATTTAATGACGATATATGTATCTAGTAGTATCTACTCATAAATTGAAATGATACAAATCGTACCTCATTCAATTTCCAAAACATTTTGCGCTTTTCAAAGACATGTAAATAGAACATTTTACATTTTTGAGTAACATGTAAATAGCAAATAGAACATTTTACACTTTTGCAAAACATGTAAATAAAACATTTTGCACTTTGGAAAAACATGTAAATAAAACAATTTGCCCTTTTGAGAAACATATAAATAGAACATTTTGCGCTTTTTAAAAATATTTAAATAGGATATTTTTCACTTTTGCAAAAAATGTAAATAGAACATTTTGAAATTTTGACAAACATGTAAATAGAACTTTTTACACTTTTGAGAAACATAAATAGAGCATTTTGCTACCAATCGTATGAACTTGCGACAGAATGATGTTAGCTGTGCACTGGACTTAGGACAGAATGACTCTGCACCGACGATATGCACGAATGACAGGCATACTTTTCAAACAATTATTTGTGATGTTTTTGCTGTAAACTCGCAATTACGACTTTTTGCAACTTTTTTCGGTATTTTGAAGTTATTTTGAGATTTTGCAAAAAATGACTAAAAAACACAGGAAAGGACCTATATTTTTTCATTTTCACATGTTAAATCCTATAAGGATTTGGCCATCTTGAAAGCAGACCACTTTTTAAAAATGCGCGCGCCTTTATTGCGCGAACAGCGCAAAATGCAGTCAAGTCTATAGACTAGTGGAAGTGTCTAGGGTCAGTAGAAGACGTTTTGGTAACAATCGGTTAAATCCTAGAGTTACATACTGTTGTGGTTGGTTCAGCTTACTGCATCTCCTATTCTGAAAAAACACAATCCTTTAGCACTGTAGCATAGAGCATTGCACTATGTGCGAGCGTGCAATAACTACGTAATAAAAAATCCATTCATTCTGGCTCATATCCATTCTATGCTGGTATGTACGTGCATGTAAATGCATAGGGTGACTAGACCCCAACCCGCACTATAGCACACAGCGTTGTTGTTGCACGTCCCTAAATCGCCACCTCTACTCTCCAACCTAATATTATTATTTCTAGAAGCTCAGAGAAAAGAATGTCAAACCTGCCATCTTCCTAAAAATGGTAAGTACCATTACCATTACACTATTATTTGCGCGTAATTGTAAATTATCCCCCCATTCTTTCAAAGTTTCGGTTAAGTGGAATTAATAATTAATAACATGTGTAGTGTCAAGGTAAACAATCAAAGTTTAAAGGTGAAATTTTTACTTAAAAATGTGGCAGGCGTTGAGCATGCTGCGAATGCGGGCAATTTTAAAGGTCAAGTTTGCAGAAGCTACACTGCCCATTAAAAAAAATTGAATTCAAATTGTGGAAGGTCTACACGGCCAATTTTTTTCCCAAGGGGCCGTCCGTTTTTCGTTCCTGAAAATGCCGATATGCATTTGCATGAGTGATAATATGCCCCATACAAAATTTAGTTATAAAGTGTTTTGTGAGTGATCCCATTTACAAAGAACTAATTTAAAACTAATAAGCTTTTGTTTACTATTAATTTAGGAACTACCAAAAGATGAAGAATTATTAATATACTACAATGAGATGCGAATGTCATTTTTGGAGAATGACAGTTTAGAACTCGAATGGCTTCAGCACCGTAAGTTAATATAACTGTTGTAATGACAAAACCGTATACTCCATTACATTCATAAATCAATAAACGAAATCTTCTCATTTAATGTTTAATAAAGTTGCAGTTATTAAAAAGAAAAACCTGTCCGGATGGATTCTGCGCTGGCCGCGAGCAATGGATGCTTTGGCAGTTAAACTTAATGTAAATTGAAACTAACTACTTTTACTGTTTTAGTATTAGAAATTGTTTTAGAAAATGCTTTAAACCATCCCACTTTAAAAATGATGATTCATTCAACATTTATTTGTGATTTTATTACTTAGTCCGCCGACAAAGAGTTGAAGTACAGCATGACCGCAGCGAGAAGAAAATACAATTCAAAACGTAAAAAGCTTTTGACTCGGTTACGGAGGAAGATTGCGGATCTGACACTAAAAGTTAAGGCTAAAGTTGCTTTTGAAAATCATGATTCAGCTGCAATGGAATTATTCTATAAAAAGGAAGAAAGGCGGAGAAAGAAAAATCAAATGCGAAGAAACTCGTCTCGAAGTAGAAGGAAGACACGAAGGGCCCAAAATCAAAACCTGCAAATGAATGAAGGTAATGTATTAATATTGATCGAATTTTGATTCTTTCCTCAAAGTGCTTCAATTCAGGATGATAAAGCTTTCCCAACAGTAGTAAGGGTATGAAATGTAACTTTGAGTGTCACGAAAACTTTGAAATTTTGAAAGCGGTATAGGGAAAATTTCCTCCTGGAAGTTTCTCTTGGTCATTGCCTTCCTGAATATTTTTCTGCCCGACATTTTCCTCGAAATTTTTCTCTAAGATATTTTCCTCCTAGATATTTTTCTCCTTAATATATTCCTCCCGGATATTTTTCTCCTTGGCATGTATGTCCTAGCTTTGTCCGGAAACCATTTTCTTTTCAGTATCAAAAACGGATTACTTTTTTTAACCTATGCTAAGTCATAAAAATATCAAAATTTGACGGTCCAGAAGAATAATGTCCTGGAAAAAAATGTCCAGGCAAGAAATGTCCTACAACCATGATTGTATGTATTATTAGTTGTATGTACCATGCAGTAAACTGTTAATGCAATGCAGTTGTATCAAAACGACACCTTTACTCTTGCTTCGTAAATTAGCAAGCGTTATGTAGAATAAAAACAAAGATAAATGAAACTAAAAAAAAATTAAACTAAATAAAATTTTTTATTTCAGATCAACAACTTTCAACATCAGAGGCGGACACCAGCAGTGTAACAAACTACAATCAAGATTATGTTTGCAATAATAGCTGTATATTGTATACAACATTTGACTGAATGTACTGTGTTCAGATGATTAATATGTATGTTTTTATTAGTTAATAGTGTAACATAAAAGTTCTATCCTACTTCCTTAAATTATAATTCGTAGCCAATTACTCAATAAAACTTGTAGCAGTAATAAATTCTCTAATGGATAAGATTTTTACAAAAATAGTATGTAGGATCATTTTAATGCAAGAGATATATTGAAATATTTTTAATTTTTGAATTCTTCTTTTGCTATATTGTTACTGTAGATGCAAAGTGAACGTTCTCTAAACACAGTTAAAAGTAAATTGGACGTTCTCCTTTCTGCACTAAACGCAATGTCGCCGATTGCTCATTTTATCCTACTAAATTAAAATTTGAGACCGGCCACTTTAATTTTAGGAGAGTTCAATGTAAAGCCACTTTGCTCTTAACTGTGCTTGCAGAACGGCCACTATGCATCTACAGTAACGATATGTAGATCTCTACTTCACCTTTTCATTACCTAAGCTAGCAACAATTCTAGCTATATTAGTTTCTTTCTGAGTTCTATTTTGAATTCGTAATGCCTGAAATACACCACAATCTTTAGAAACATAATTGTCCTGTAAATCTTAATAAAGAGAAGCTTCTACGAACTCACTGCTGTGGGTTGTGGAAATTTCATAGAAATAGTCAAAGTTAAGAGTATTCACCGTGCTGCCTATTTTGTTATCCTGTATTTCAATTTGATTTCCTAGAACGGCGTCTTTGCGTGTCGGGCAAGATAGTTGTGTAATGTCAAATTACAGTCAATAACAAATTTTAACCCTTTCTGTTCGACAAACCAGTGACTAACTTCGTTCCAAATAGCCAAATTTTGATCTTTTATGTCTGCCGTATAATACAAAAACAACATGCGCTGTTTTAAAGAATTTTTTGTTAGGCAAATATCGTTGACAGTTACATCTCGTTTTACAAGAGTAACATTATGTAAAGTTAAAGAATTGAAGTCCCGAACTTTACTATATGCAGATTTTAACAGTTTTGAATATTTTGTTTTAATTTTTCTTGGCCCTAACTCGTGCTTCATATAGTCTCTGCACGTACGCTTAAAAGTGTTCTTTAGCGTTCGAGTCACATTATTTCTACATTTGTGCAATAAAATTGTCGATTTTTCTTTAAAAACGAGTGATTGATATTCGAAATCAGAATATAGCCTATTAACCTGATTATTATAGGATTTATCAAAAAGAAAATTATAATTTTGTACCATTGATCGTCCAACGTAGAAATCCTGGAGTGCAGATTCCTTTTTGTCAAATACAGACAGAAGCAGTGTTTCGATTTGAACATTATCTGGAGCCCTTTGGACAATATAGTTAGGCTGAGAAATAAAAGATTTGCTTCTTCTCAAGTCAAAGTTAATTAACGACTAAAGTTTTCCAATTTCCATTAATTTATAGGATTGAGGAACACCTTTGCCTAGTGCAATCTTTTCTAATATGTCAGAAACACTATTAAGCAGCTCATAAACATCTTCTATTGTTGTTGGAATAACTTAAATGTCAAGATCTGAATATATTTCGATTGTAAACGCAGACTTAGACTTGTTAGACGCCTTTTTAGTTCCCAATTTTATTCCAGCTTCAACAGAATACGCCAGCTTGTTAAGCAAAGCTGACATCTCAACTTCTGTCATTGCTGATGAAGACAACTCTGTACTTTTGGATTCAAAAGAAATTACGATTTCGGTTCCAGAATCGACCCCTGCAGAAACAGCAAAGTACACAGTTATTGTATGCAATATTTAAGTTATCGGGGGGTTTAAAACAACATTTCATATTTAACTGTTATGTAACTGTACGGATACTTGATTCAGTTTAAAATGTACCTGTTACAACATGAGTGGCTTTAAAAACTGTAGAAGGTTCCATAGAAAACAATACTTGAACGTCCCTCATCCGTGTATCAAATGTCTCAAACATTGTTAGTCTTTTGTAATGAATGACTCCGTATACGCTATCCGAATTAAAATGATTTTCCTGGCTATAGGACAGTGCCCCTCTTACTTCCACTAAACCCGTCATGACACTGACTTTAGCTTTCAGATCTAGACCTATTGAAGACAGACGGTCGTCCAAATTTTTTACAATCTTTGAAGTGACCTCAACACTGCTTTTTATTTGTGGAAGCAACGAATGTTTTGGTAATGATTTGACAATGGCCCTGGTTCCAACAAAACTATCACTGTTGCCATCGTAAAAGTAACCAAAGTCACTTGTGCGTCCTAATGCTGGTATACGTAGTATCGAATTAGCGTGATTCAGAATAAAAATTAAATTTGCAACAATCGTTATTACAAGTGTAATGCTCATGATTAATTCAGTCTCTTGTATAACTTAGGTATTGGTTTTAATCTTAAGCCAAACAAGCGGTTGTAATTAATCGGTATTCATACCTTGACTGAAACCAAGTGAGCAAACGAATAAATCTAGCTTGAGAAATGTTATAATATGTATGTATTTGCTAATAGTATTTTTGTACATCATGATATATTGATAATGAAGTATAGTAGGATTTGGATTCTATTATAGTATATATTTATTAGATATTTTTATTAGGCAAATGATACCTCCATCCGCGTTTTAAGACATAAAAAAATTTGACACCTTGTAAATTACGCAATCAAAGCTGAAAGTGAGCTCAATAGGTATGCAGCTTCAACGTTCAATTTATTGCTAAGTGATACCTCAATGCAATAGACAAGATTATCAACATGTTGACACTCAGAAGTATTTATTGCATACTGCATTGAGACCAACATTATTCAACAGCATTGACCGTTTCTTCTAATTTGTCATCTGACTTCTGCTTATCACCCGAAATGTTATTTTGAAATCCTTTTTCACTAGCTTCTGCTGCATCTGAAAGATTTTCTGCCTTAGCCTAAAGAGGAAGACAACCAACTAAAATAAAAATTTAGCTCAGTTTTAATTCTTGTACTATATATGTAATAATTATGTTTTATGTACCCGAACATCTTGGTTTTCATTCATGAGCGAATCAAATTCCATGTCTCCCGTGAAATATGCATCTTCAAGCTTCTCTACATGACCGATATGACGATTCCAGTAATCAGCTGTGTACGTGTGCAGTGCGTTTTTTGCCTGTATGACTTGCTTGTCAATATTTTGTTGTACATTGGTTTTTTTCACTTGAGTTTTGATGTCCTTCTATACTATTTAGCCAAACAATATTGTTGCACTTAGCTGCTAACTTGTAAATACGTTATTGGTGCCTGTGAAACCACAGCAAGTATTAAAACAAAGAACGTACCGAATTCTATTGGGTTTAAATCGCTAGAAAGGTAACAAATCATATAGTTTAGACTTAATATATGCCACTAGTATAGTTTATAACTTCATTGTTTAATTTATCTACTTTACCAATTATACAAAGGTATACGAACGACTTCGTGGCCACGTTCACGCGCAAGATTATCAATTGTATACTTTGGTGTTTCTTCTTTAATTTTTTTCACTATTTCCTTTAGTTCAATATAAAGAAGACTTTCAAAATTATCAGGTAGTATTAAACTAGATTCCTCATTTTCCTTCTTAAGAAATGATATCAGTTCCCCTTTGTTCGCGTTGGATTTTGGAGCGTTTAGAGTTGTATGATACGGTGCTAAAAGTTTTTTACATTGTTTCAATAAACTAAATATATTATCTCTTTTATGTACGTTATACAAACATATTGCCTACCATTATCAATAACAAAAATGTAATTCTTTTCATGGCCTCCCACGTTATCCATCAGCTTTTCAAACCACTCCTGAAACATCTTATTATTAACATTCTGGTGATAAAATTCCAAACCAAATTGGACGCATGAATAAAACCATTTTTTCCACCGCACGCCATTATAATAATTCTGCCACCTCTTTAAACTTTGTGGTTCTTGTATGTAAAGGCTCTTCTTTCGGTATAATCTTAATAGCATTTTTTAATAACACCAACGTTTACTCTACTATGCGGATCAATGAAAGTCTCATCTAAAAACAGCACGTCAAATTGTTTTGTGTTCCGGTTGAGCCTCATTCGATTTAGGTATTTGCGGCGCCACAAGATCTTTTTGGGTTTGAAAATTACACTATCCCGAAGCGCCAATTTACCAAACTTATAGCCTTCGCTTTTCATTATTTTTCTAAACGTAGTTAAGCCGCAAGTAAATACTTCGTCGTCATCGTTATTAAAGGGTTGAGGGCCACTTTGTTCAAGTTCCTGAAGCTGATGGTGTTTTACAAGGTGCACAAACTTGGTATGGATTTGAGAAATAGTTGCAACTTTGTTTTGGGCATAGAAGGATGTGATGGCCTTGTAGAGCAACTCTATAAATAAAACGTATATTAAAACAATTTATAGTTTAAAAATGTGATATTCAGTTTAATAGAGAAACCTCGTTTATTGTCGTCCATAGTTGACATGACTTTCGAAAATCCTTTTCGATTTTCTTTTTTTTTTAAATTGCATCTTTTTCATGTTGTGTTTGAAATCGTGCTATTGTAGATTCTGCTACATTTAGTAAACTTGCAGCTAATGTTTTTGGATTTTTATCAAAAAAATGTTTGTCGGTCTTGTACGTTAAAGAGCTTACAAGATTTATTATCAATTTTTTTGCTGAAGAATCAAATGGGGACCCTTGAAATCTATAAGGAAATACGTGTACTTTGTTTGTTGATTGTCCTGAAAATTTGCACAAATTCTTGTTTCCTTCTGTTAATTGAGATATTTTAAAATTTGATGGAATAGAACTATCCACCAGATAGTCACATTTGCTGTATCCTTTGTCGATAATATTTGTTGGAATAACAGGTAAAACGTATTCCGGTATAAACACACTCAGTAGTAATAGGGGTTTTACAATGTCAGTCGTACTGTGATCAGCATTTGCGTACAAAATAATAAAATCGTGCAAATTATCCTGTATATCAAGTACGTTGGCCTCATCTAGCTTGTTGTTAATTTTACAAGGTGAAAGTTGACGAGCTTTTAAATAATCCATTCGCAGCACAACTATAACTGAAATACCAGCTTTAATATGAATTAGCTTCGATGTTTTCAAAACATAAAACAATCTAGCATTAGGTTGTAACTCAAAATCATTTTCGTCTCTTGTTTGTCTTTCTGGAATAGCTTGATTTGGACTTGGTGCACGATGGGGTGTTGTTTGAGAATTAAGAACCGATTGAATTCCTCTCAAACTTGCAGCTTCGAGGTTAGACGCTAAACTTCGATCTATGAACAAGTAATGGTACATTTAGAAACTAATAAAATAATGCCATGCTTATGAAAAACGCTGTACTTTTACCTCAGCCAATGTAATTACCTAATAATGCACCTTCTGGTGTTTGCGTCCCCAGTGCAGTTGATGCTACAAATAAAATTTATTCATGTGTAGCAAAGACCATGAGGTTAAAATTACTGTAAATTATATATAACCAAACATTACCTACCAGATAATGATATCGGCTCTTGCAATTTTTCAGCATTAAGCTTCTTTAAGTGTACGCAAATTAGCTCTTTGTCAAGAGCTTTTAATAAAAGAATTGAATATCCACTGTAATGATAATAGTTATTCCCATTACTAATATTTATCGTTCCTGTTGTTACTCATAGCAACAACAGGAAATAATACTTTAATAATGCTATATTATTGTTGATTCCGACGTCATCCAGATTATTATTAGTTCAGCCTAGGGGCGTTACTATTTATTATGTTTACCAATGAGATCACAGGAGCTAAAAATCTTACTTGACCAAATTACTATTTAAGTTCTGACATTTTACCGAATTAGGACTTGATTCTTTCTAGAATCAATGCGATCTGGAACTAATAGTTCTGCCATCATATTGAGCCTCTGGCTCTTCCTTCATTAGGAACTCATGGTTCTATCGTCATATTGAGCCTCTGGCTTTTTCTTCTATAGAAACTTATAGTTTCTTTCTTCGTCGAACTTTCAGTTCTTACTACGATTATAATTATTATTACTTACGACTACGACCGAATTTATACTTTAACCATTTATCTAACTACTATTATATATATTCGTATTTAACGTTCCAAGGTATAGCCGACAAAATTTGTTTCAATCTTCATATTTATAATTGATTAGGATTTATAATAGGATTGTGATTAGTGTGTGCATTTAAATAGATGTGTTTTCGTTATTGTTCATTGAATAAATATCTATCCGCGTTCATTATTGTTGTTGCAGATTTGAGATTAGGATTGTTGTTGTGGTGTTTCACATTTGATAAGAGTAATTTACTATTTAATGTTAATTATTTACTGGCAGTATAGTGTATTAGCGAGAATCAGAGCCCTAGACAGCAAAGTTAAATTTGTTAATGCAGTATATTGATTTGCCAGCGGTAGGAGCATTACAAAAGCTCAGCCAGGATTTACTCCCACTATCCAACTATGAGCGACTTGAGGCATTTTCCTATACCACAGATATGCATCTTCAATGAGAGCTAATGGGACAACATGACGCAACATCTCTTCATCTGAATAACCCACGGCGCGTTGATATTTCTCTAATTCCATAAGAAAATCATATGGAGTCCTTTTCTCATGTGAGCCTGCATACTTAGGAATCGAAATATCACTCGTTTTTAAATGGTGAGTTCTAGATAACCCGGTTCTAGGAGCATTTATCTGAGATTGAGCTATTAGCCTTGGATCATGAGATTCCCACCGTGATTGCCTATCCATGTCCCTCGACACATTCTCGTTTGCTTCTAAATAATTAACTTTACTGGTTAACCTGCCTATTTGAGATTCCAGAAATCTAATTCTCTCATCTTTACTTTCTTCACTGAGTTGACCCCGCCGAGTGTACTGCAGTCGCCAATTATATCTCTCCTGATCCATATTGCCCCTTTCTACACTTTCCTCACGATTACCATAATCATGTCCTACGTCAACTTCTTCTCCTTCCCTAGTTATATTATGCTCCCTGCTAACTAATAAAGCCCTACGTCGCACAAGTATTTCCTCTTCATCCGGGAATACAATCATCTGCCTTAACATTCTTCCATGGTCCTCAGCACTGACTCTAACTTCACGATTTTGTCCTCTAACATTATTCAATAAATTTGTTTGCCTAATATTATGGCTATTCCCTCTATTTAAATTTTGTTGAAATTGTTCATTTTCATTAATGCCATCACTACCATCTCTCCTCGGAGTAGATCCTGCAGCATTCATTTCCTCATCTTCACCAACAATCTCATTTCTCCCCTCTCTGAACTCTACGTTAGAATTAGAAATAACACCTCTAACATTAGCCACTGATGCCTGGGCAACTGGAATTTCACCACCCGGAGTCTCTGGTAATAATAACAAACTCTCTTCTAATGATCCACTACTTACACTGCTATTTGCTTCCTGCTGAACTGTAGCTCTAGTAATAATTGGCCTCGTCCTACGCTGAATTACTCTTGCTCTTCTCCCTGGCATCTTGGGAATATGTCCTTTCTTTTCTCTGTGTCTCTCTGTCACTACCCACTTCTAGTGTATTATAACGAACACTAAACTTTTACAATACTAGCTGTCGCTAATTAAAATCAATAGAAATTGATTTGAGGTCTCAAAGTAAATCCCGGCCAAGCTTTTGTAATGCTTCTACCGCTGGCAAATCAATATACTGCATTAACAAATTTAACTTTGCTGTCTAGGGCTCTGATTCTCGCTAATACACTATACTGCCAGTAAATAATTAACATTAAATAGTAAATTACTCTTATCAAATGTGCAACACCACAACAACAAATCCTAATCCTAATCTGAATCCTAATCAGATGTCTGTGGAGAAAAACTACGATCAATTTAGTTTTCTGGAACGTAAGCCGTGGGAAGGTTTGACCAATAGGGAGCGAAATGTGTACTATAAAATGATGGAAGCTCAAGCATGGAAGAAACCATTGTCTCAACGAGTCGAATTCTGGAAGAATGTGGATCTGCTAAGAATGCCGAATGTTAATAAATGGAGTCCTGGAGAAGTCAAGGTGGTTTTGGATGTCCTTACAGATCAGAGAAAAGTTCAGATAAGCAACTACAATGAGAAAATGGATCGGGGAATTGACAGGAATGGTTCCTCTGATTCGAGACTTCATTTCTTCACGCTGACAAATCAACAAGATGATTTTAAGACCATCCTATGTTACTTAGGCCAAACAATAACCGCCCAATATGATGAAAAATGCATGCAAAACAAGTCGAAGCAACTGGACGCTATCTACAATGAGCTATTTGGGCCCAATGAGGCAGCGGCAGAAGAAAAGGTATCAATACAAAAAGTAAATCGCAAAGTATTACAACTAAAGAATACGGCCATAGTCACAATCCCAATTACAAAGATTCAGAAAGTTCCGGTTAAGTCTAAGCTCAAACTCAAGCGGCTAAATCCAAACCTGAACACAACTGCTCTAATACCACAATACAAAAGTTGTCTAATTCCAAATTCTGCTACTAAAGAGAATCACACCGCAGCTATACCTTCAATTAAAGAGTGTCCTAATGTGAATTTGGCTGATTCGGAAAATAACGAGGATGATAAAAGATGTACTATTACTTCTTCATCCGTAGCTACTAAGAGATTCAAATCCCTATTGGCAATGGATTTGGAGATGAGTTCTGATTATGATGAAGGCGAGGAAGGATTAAGTACTATTACTATTCTCCCTTTACACCCATCATGCTTGGAACAAGAATCAAAGCTAGATCGTACTATCCCTAGGTCCATTATGGTGACATCTGCAAATTTATTTCTTATTAAGAATAGTTTTCCGGCATTAGCGTTTGATAAGAGGATGATTAAAGGAATGGAAATCATTACTATGGAATTTCCGGATAAGAAGACAAAGTCACATCTTCATGTTTCTTGGTTAACCGGATCAAACACGTCTAAGGCTGCATTTGTGGATAACGATGGGTTTACTTTCTATCATCCTACAAGCGGCTTTGTGAATATGTTCGAGTGGAAGACCAAAGACAAATTATACATACACGTAGATCATAAACATAAATGATTATTTAGCCTGAATTCAAATTATTATAATTTATTATAGTTTTATGATGCATAATAATTTGCAGGATTGAAACAAGTATACACTTTAAATTTAATTGGCTAGTTAGGAGGGGGTCGTATGTAATGATAATAGTTATTCCCATTACTAATATTTATCGTTCCTGTTGTTACTCATAGCAACAACAGGAAATAATACTTTAATAATGCTATATTATTGTTGATTCCGACGTCATCCAGATTATTATTAGTTCAGCCTAGGGGCGTTACTATTTATTATGTTTACCAATGAGATCACAGGAGCTAAAAATCTTACTCGACCAAATTACTATTTAAGTTCTGACATTTTACCGAATTAGGACTTGATTCTTTCTAGAATCAATGCGATCTGGAACTAATAGTTCTGCCATCATATTGAGCCTCTGGCTCTTCCTTCATTGGAACTCATGGTTCTATCGTCATATTGAGCCTCTGGCTTTTTCTTCTATAGAAACTTATAGTTTCTTTCTTCGTTGAACTTTCAGTTCTTACTACGATTATAATTATTATTACTTACGACTACGACCGAATTTATAATTTAACCATTTATCTAACTACTATTATATATATTCGTATTCAACGTTCCAAGGTATAGCCAACAAAACTTGTTTCAATCTTCGTACTTATAATTGATTAGGATTAATAATAGGATTGTGATTAGTGTGTGCATTTAAATAGATGTGTTTTCGTTATTGTTCATTGAATAAATATCTATCCTCGTTTATTATTGTTGTTGCAAATCTGAGATTGGGGGTTGTTGTTGTGGTATTTCACATTTGAAAAGAGTAATTTACTATTGAATATTAATTATTTACTGGCAGTATAGTGTATTAGCGAGAATCAGAGCCCTAGACAGCGAAGTTAAATTTGTTAATGCAGTATATTGATTTGCCAGCGGTAGAAGCATTACAAAAGCTTGGCCGGGATTTACTTCGAGACCTCAAATCAATTTCTATTGATTTTAATTAGCGACAGCTAGTATTGTAAAAGTTTAGTGTTCGTTATAATACACTAGAAGTGGGTAGTGACAGAGAGACACAGAGAAAAGAAAGGACATATTCCCAAGATGCCAGGGAGAAGAGCAAGAGTAATTCAGCGTAGGACGAGGCCAATTATTACTAGAGCTACAGTTCAGCAGGAAGCAAATAGCAGTGTAAGTAGTGGATCATTAGAAGAGAGTTTGTTATTATTACCAGAGACTCCGGGTGGTGAAATTCCAGTTGCCCAGGCATCAGTGGCTAATGTTAGAGGTGTTATTTCTAATTCTAACGTAGAGTTCAGAGAGGGGAGAAATGAGATTGTTGGTGAAGATGAGGAAATGAATGCTGCAGGATCTACTCCGAGGAGAGATGGTAGTGATGGCATTAATGAAAATGAACAATTTCAACAAAATTTAAATAGAGGGAATAGCCATAATATTAGGCAAACAAATTTATTGAATAATGTTAGAGGACAAAATCGTGAAGTTAGAGTCAGTGCTGAGGACCATGGAAGAATGTTAAGGCAGATGATTGTATTCCCGGATGAAGAGGAAATACTTGTGCGACGTAGGGCTTTATTAGTTAGCAGGGAGCATAATATAACCAGGGAAGGAGAAGAAGTTGACGTAGGACATGATTATGGTAATCGTGAGGAAAGTGTAGAAAGGGGCAATATGGATCAGGAGAGATATAATTGGCGACTGCAGTACACTCGGCGGGGTCAACTCAGTGAAGAAAGTAAAGATGAGAGAATTAGATTTCTGGAATCTCAAATAGGCAGGTTAACCAGTAAAGTTAATTATTTAGAAGCAAACGAGAATGTGTCGAGGGACATGGATAGGCAATCACGGTGGGAATCTCATGATCCAAGGCTAATAGCTCAATCTCAGATGAATGCTCCTAGAACCGGGTTATCTAGAACTCACCATTTAAAAACGAGTGATATTTCGATTCCTAAGTATGCAGGCTCACATGAGAAAAGGACTTCATATGATTTTCTTATGGAATTAGAGAAATATCAACGCGCCGTGGGTTATTCAGATGAAGAGATGTTGCGTCATGTTGTCCCATTAGCTCTCATTGAAGATGCATATCTGTGGTATAGGAAAATGCCTCAAGTCGCTCATAGTTGGATAAACTTTAAGCGTTACTTTAGAATGGAATTTCAGTCAGTTAGCTATAGCAGATACTTGCAGAGAGATTTGGATCAACGATTTCAGGGGCCATTTGAGCCTCTTACGAAATTTATTCATGTCATTGACGATTTCTATGATAGATTGGATCCGGAAACTCCCCAGGATGTTAGAGTAGAAAAAGTTATTTCGAATATGCATCCGGAGTATCGTCGTCGGATTCTAGCTACTGGGAGACGCTTTATTGACATGACGGGATTGTTGGAGGAAGCGTATGAGGCTCAAGCCAGTATTGCTAGGGATAGAGAGTATCAAATTCCATCTACAAATTCAGGAATTGAACCTTCATTAGCTTATTGTTTACCATTTTCAAACAATGATCAAATCACACACACGGGTATCAAACCTAACTCGCAGCACCAGATTAATTCTCAATCCAAGGGTACAGAATTACAAATGGCTTCGTTTAATCAATATGGTTATTGGCACAAAGGTATGCGAGGGGATGTTAGTGGATTAAATCATAGTGTTCCTCAGGTAGAGAAATCGTATCAGAACGGTTATAGACGAGATAATAGCAACGATAGAGAACGAAATAACTTCAGAGGAGGTTATAACGAACAGCGTAGGGACGGGACAGGTTATCGTGGATCTGCTTCAGCTCCTAACAATGGTCATCGTAACGACGACAATTGGCGTTCAACCCACAATGACTCTACTCGTAATGTAGATAATCATGCAGGACATTCATTGTCAGGAGCACAACAATTTAATCAGCAAAATTTATCACAGGCAGGTCCATCTCATATTAACATGCACCAGCCAAATCAACAAACGTCTCAGAGTGTTTCATTCCAAAACCAGTCTAATCAGGGAAACGAGCATCACTCGAGCCGGAATTGAGGACCGATGCTCGAGTGAAGAATTCAGTTGTAAGGTTTGATCCTCAAATTGTAACATTAAATATGGAAAGTAATAATAACAGATTTTCTCCAACGCTCATACCAGTAGAAATATTAGGTATTCAAACCTCGGCAATATTAGACTCAGGTTCGGACTCCAGTTTGATTGGTAAATGTTTGGTAGATCTTATTAAAATGAAGGGGATTTCTGTTCAGCGTAGTTTTCATAATTTACATATGGTAACTGGTATTTGTTCAACTACGGAAACTGCGGATCTATCAATTAAATGGGATGGCGGTTCTATTCTCCAACGCTTCATATTAGTGCCAGGCTTGCAACGCCCAGTTATATTAGGTAGAGACTTCATAGGGGCAAATAACATTGGCATACATATAAAACACAGGGGGTGGACTATTGATCCAGATACTCCTATAGGCATAAAAGAATTTGATTCTGACCCGATTAGCATGAATTTTATAGATGAAATGGCAGGTATTGAGAATTCAACTGAAGCATTGGAGTTTTCAGAAGATCAACTACGACAAGAAGCCAATTATTGTGATGCGGAAACATTTTTTGATGTAGATTACGCAGGCTTCATTTACGAAATCAAAGAGGAATGTTATGCACTTCAAACAAGCACTGACCCAACCGAGAACCTTCGTAAAATCGTAAATAATTCTGAAACGCCTGACAATTTTAAGCCGGCATTTGAGGATCTTCTAATCCAATATTCTCATATAATAACAAAGACACCAGGGTTATGTAAATTACGACAACATAAGATTAATACAGGTGATAGTAAACCAATACGATGCGCTCCAAGACCAATGACGCCGGCAAAACGTACGATTTTGCAAGGCTTAATTGATGATCTCTTGGATCTAGACATTATTGAAAAGTGCACTTCTCGTTGGATCAGTCCCCCAGTTCTGGTACGTAAGCCTGATGCCCCTGATGGGTCACCACAGTATCGCCTGACATTAGACTATAGAAAATTGAATTCTGTAACTATCCCTACGAATTGTCCAGTTCCTAGAATAGATGATATTTTAGTCACGATATCAAAAGGTAAATATTTCACTTGTTTAGATTTATCTTCCGGTTATAATCAAATAGAAATGAAATTTGAAGACAGGGATAAGACGGCTTTTTATGGTCCTAATTCAGTGTATCGATTTAAAAGGGCTCCGTTTGGGGCAATATCATCTGGGTCTACATTTCAGGAAGCTGTTAATGAAGCTGTTGAGGAATATCTCTGGAAAATCGTAATTGCATATGTGGATGATCTCATTATTTACAGTGACAATTTAGAGGATCATTTGGCCCACGTTGAACTTATATTGCGAGCACTTGCTAGAGCTGGATTTACTATAAATCCTAAGAAGATCCAATTGGCAACTACTAAAATTCATTTTTTGGGGTACATTTTTGAGAATGGAGTGTACAAACCAAGTACGGAGAAGTTAGAGGCCATGGCTAATTATGTTGCGCCGACATCTGTTAAAGATGTACAACGGTTCCTAGGTCTAATTAATTACTTTCGGCAGTTCTTTGACCACTTTGAAAATACTGCTAGACCACTGTACCGATTGATGCGCAAGGACACTAAGTTTGTTTGGGGAAAGGACTGCCAAGCGGCATTTGATACTTTGAGACATACTCTGAACGAGGTTTCATGCCTGCATTTACCAAATTTGGAACTTCCTTTTATTATCCAATGTGATGCTGCTTTAGGGGGTTTAGGTGCAACCTTAATTCAAGAAAAGGACGGGATTCCATACCCAGTGTATTTTGCAAGTAAAGGATTAACTCCAGCTCAATCCAGATATAACACCACCGAGCTGGAATTATTGGCAATAATTTGGGCTGTAAGGAAATTCCGTGGTTACATTGAGTACTCTAAATTCACGGTTGAAACAGACCATAAAGCTCTGACTTGGCTATGGAGTATAAAGGACCCTGTGGGTCGCATAGCAAGATGGGGTCTAGAGCTGCAACAATTTAAATTCGATATTAAATACAGGAAGAAATTCATAATTATTCAGCTGATGCCCTATCCAGATCCGTCGAAGTAGCTTTAGTGCATGATGCTGAATTAGTAGACAAAGAAACGTTTATTAAGGCACAAAAAGAAGATTCAGTATTATGTAACGTCAGGAAATATATACAGGGAGATCTAAGTAAAGATAATGCAACAGACTTTATAATCAAATTAAGTAGGGACGCAATCGTTGCGCAGGATGGAGCATTATATAAATATGTGGGCCCTCTCGGGAAGGCCTGGGAAGACGAAAAACAATATTGGAAAATATGGGTGCCAGACTCATTAGTTAAACTCGTCTTGCATTTCTTTCATAGTAATGTCTTATCAGGCCACATGGGAATAAAAAAGACATTTATTAGAATTGAGGAACGACTGTGGTGGAAGACCATGCGTAAGGATGTAGTGCAATTTATAAAGAAATGTGAACCCTGTCTTACGACTAAAGCGTCTCACACCTATAAAATAGGTATGGCCACTTCGCCCCCCATACATGGTCCATTTCAAAGCATAGCTTGTGACATAATGGGTCCATATACCGAGGGTCGACGTCGCTGTCAATATCTGTTGGTTATAGTAGATTATTTTACTAAATGGGTGGAGCTCTATGGCCTCCATAGAGCCACTGCTAAGGCAATTATTGAGAAACTATGGCAGACCTGTTTGAGATGGGGTGTCCCTAATACTATAACGGTAGACAATGGAAGCGTATTTATTAGTAAACGGTTTATTGAATGGTGTTCGAGTATTGGGATTAAGCCATTGCACGTTGCCAGCTTTCATCCCCAGGCTAATATAACTGAAAGGTTTAATTGAACTATAAAAGAACGAATAGTTACGGCAATTCAGACTTGTAAAGACTGGGACTTATACTTAGACGAAATTGCCTTTGCTTTAAGGACTGCATCAAATACATCAACTACTTTTTCTCCAGCCTATTTAAACCTGGGCCGAGAACTACGGACACCTTTTGATAGCAAATTAGGATTAGAAGTTAGCAAGATCAGTTCAGATGATAAATTACCTGATCGACTGAGGTTGTTACAATGTCTAGCAAAAGAAGAATTATTGGGAAGTCAAAATCAATACTTACGTTATCACAACAAGAGTAGGATAGATAGTAAATTTAAACTTGGCGATTTAGTTTACGCGTTATTGCCGACAATGTCAGCCTCAGATAAAGGCATTACAAGCTCGCTATGCAAGCGGTTTAAGGGCCCATTTATCATATCATTACTCAAATCTAAGTCTATTTGCGAGCTGCGCTGCCCGCGAACTAATCGCGTCAGAGGGGTTTTGCATGCTTCAAAGTTGAAGTTGGAAACTGATATGACTGCATGATTTGTTGTTTTCCTGAACTTTTAAGAAAGGTTTTGTCTTTTTCCGTTATTTACACAAAATATATATTGTTATTTGTTTATAGTTGGTTTAACAACCCAAAATAGTATTAGAGGTCTTTTCTTTTCTTAACAAGCACGTGAACCGTTGATTATGAATGTAAAAGTGTCATAATGCTAACCACATGCCACCTGCAACACACCAACGTTGACAAGGGCAACGAAATCCAGAGTTCACGGCACTAAACTGCCATTCGTGTAACGTTTACTGTGAAACCCTTTTGTACGTGGGCAGGGCCATGACAGCTAAAAGTTCTCAGTATTAATTTACTAATGAGTAACGTCAACACAGCACCCTGATTATCCATACCATCTTGTTTGTGAAATCGCAGTATAAGTGCATACTTGGTAGCTATAACGGCAACAATTTGCAAGCTATAATCGTTAAAGACATTAAAAGTTATTCAAATCAGTTTTAATTTATAGCTTCTAATCCTAGGTTGGAAAAAAGCCGCCTATTTACAAATTGTTTAATTAAAATCCCATAAGTAGAATCAGATCTACTCACACTGATTCCTTTATTCAACAATTCTTGTTAGTTCAATGAGACTGAATGGTTTACGGGAGTTTGTTTTCCTCTGGATTATGCTTATCTCAATGATGCGTTGCCACAATCTTGTAGTCATGTTATGAATATAAAGATTACAACATTTGATATGATCTATGGTCCTTTACGATTGCATGGAGTCAATTCGAGCAAGCTGTAGCCATGCTTGTTCAGTATGGACAGCATTGTGATTGAACGGCAATATTCTGCTTGAACAAAATTGACCTACATGCCAGAAAACAAAACCTGACTATTAATTTTCAAATTTTTGATCTTAAATGAGAGCTAATTGGATGCTTAACAACATCAATTAAAAATTAGAAGAAGCCTCATCTTAGATTTTTATTTATCACGTCATCAATTCGCAGTTATATTGGTATGCATATACTACAGTATAAGTGAACAGCAATATTCTGCTTGAGCAAAATTGACCTACAGAAAAAATCTGACTATTAATTTTCAAATTTTTGGTCTTAAATGAAAGATAATTGGTTGCTTAACAACATCAGTTAAAAACTAGAAAAAGCCTCATCTTAGATTTTTATTTATTACGTCATCAATTCGCAGTTATATTGGTGTGCATATACTACAGTGTAAGTGAACGGCAATATTCTGCTAGAGTAAAACTGACCTATCGAAAAACTCCGACTATAAATTTTCAAATTTTTGGTCTTAAATGAAAAATAATTGATTGCTTGACAACATAAATTAAGAATTAGAAAAAGCCTCATCTTAGATTTTTATTTATTACGTCATCAATTCGCAGTTATATTGGTGTGCATATACTATAGTGTAAGTGAACGGCAATATTCTGCTTGAGTAAAACTGACCTACCGAAAAATTCTAACTATAAATTTTCAAATTTTTGGTCTTAAATGAAAGATAATTGGTTGCTTAACAACATCAATTAAAAAGTAGAAAAAGCCTCATCTTAGATTTTTATTTATTACGTCATCAATTCGCAGTTATATTGGTGTGCATATACTGTAGTGTAAGTGAACGGCAATATTCTGCTTGAGTAAAACTGACCTACCGAAAAATTCTGACTATAAATTTTCAAATTTTTGGTCTTAAATAAAAGATAATTGGTTGCTTAACAACATCAGTTAAAAAGTAGAAAAAGCCTCATCTTAGATTTTTATTTATTACGTCATCAATTCGCAGTGGTTTGTGTCTGTATGTACGACTATGTAGTTCAACGGCAATGGACAACTTGGCCACATTACACCTACCTACGGACCAACATATCAATATTTGAATTTGGATATCAGATTTGATGGTTATGAATGCTGTATCTTTCATGTAGTTGTCATGCCTACTCTGATAGTTTCTACATTGTTACGTGTTTTCTATCATAGCTAAAGTTGAATCTATGCACTTGGGAGCAACAACCTTCAACCATTAAATTCTTCCTATTCTGCCACGTCATCAGAGTCGCTGATCCTCCGCTACGGTTATATTCCTTTTCGCTGTATTCTTGCGTGCATTTGGGAATTCTACTGTGTGCGGACTTTTGGTTTTCTGCTTCCGTCTTCATTCTGAGTTCACCCTTCTGCCGGTTTGGACTCGAGTTTTACCTTTCACTTGAATTTTAGATTGCAGTTCTCTATACAGTCCATCCATAATACATTATTATCTTCTACCGTTGTATTTTCTTTTCGCCTACGTAATAATTTCAGGATTGAAACAAGCTTTAAATCGATTTTTGTTGCTACTACCACTTATTGTAAGTATCTTTCGTTTTTGTTTTCTTGTGAGCAGGGCGTATGGCTATGCCTTTTTATAAAAACATCAATCGAAGCATAAAAATATATTACATTAAAATTAAGCAACTAAATGTTTTTAAATCGTGCAATCTTAGATGTCTGTGGAGAAAAACTACGATCAATTTAGTTTTCTGGAACGTAAGCCGTGGGAAGGTTTGACCAATAGGGAGCGAAATGTGTACTATAAAATGATGGAAGCTCAAGCATGGAAGAAACCATTGTCTCAACGAGTCGAATTCTGGAAGAATGTGGATCTGCTAAGAATGCCGAATGTTAATAAATGGAGTCCTGGAGAAGTCAAGGTGGTTTTGGATGTCCTTACAGATCAGAGAAAAGTTCAGATAAGCAACTACAATGAGAAAATGGATCGGGGAATTGACAGGAATGGTTCCTCTGATTCGAGACTTCATTTCTTCACGCTGACAAATCAACAAGATGATTTTAAGACCATCCTATGTTACTTAGGCCAAACAATAACCGCCCAATATGATGAAAAATGCATGCAAAACAAGTCGAAGCAACTGGACGCTATCTACAATGAGCTATTTGGGCCCAATGAGGCAGCGGCAGAAGAAAAGGTATCAATACAAAAAGTAAATCGCAAAGTATTACAACTAAAGAATACGGCCATAGTCACAATCCCAATTACAAAGATTCAGAAAGTTCCGGTTAAGTCTAAGCTCAAACTCAAGCGGCTAAATCCAAACCTGAACACAACTGCTCTAATACCACAATACAAAAGTTGTCTAATTCCAAATTCTGCTACTAAAGAGAATCACACCGCAGCTATACCTTCAATTAAAGAGTGTCCTAATGTGAATTTGGCTGATTCGGAAAATAACGAGGATGATAAAAGATGTACTATTACTTCTTCATCCGTAGCTACTAAGAGATTCAAATCCCTATTGGCAATGGATTTGGAGATGAGTTCTGATTATGATGAAGGCGAGGAAGGATTAAGTACTATTACTATTCTCCCTTTACACCCATCATGCTTGGAACAAGAATCAAAGCTAGATCGTACTATCCCTAGGTCCATTATGGTGACATCTGCAAATTTATTTCTTATTAAGAATAGTTTTCCGGCATTAGCGTTTGATAAGAGGATGATTAAAGGAGTGGAAATCATTACTATGGAATTTCCGGATAAGAAGACAAAGTCACATCTTCATGTTTCTTGGTTAACCGGATCAAACACGTCTAAGGCTGCATTTGTGGATAACGATGGGTTTACTTTCTATCATCCTACAAGCGGCTTTGTGAATATGTTCGAGTGGAAGACCAAAGACAAATTATACATACACGTAGATCATAAACATAAATGATTATTTAGCCTGAATTCAAATTATTATAATTTATTATAGTTTTATGATGCATAATAATTTGCAGGATTGAAACAAGTATACACTTTAAATTTAATTGGCTAGTTAGGAGGGGGTCGTATGTAATGATAATAGTTATTCCCATTACTAATATTTATCGTTCCTGTTGTTACTCATAGCAACAACAGGAAATAATACTTTAATAATGCTATATTATTGTTGATTCCGACGTCATCCAGATTATTATTAGTTCAGCCTAGGGGCGTTACTATTTATTATGTTTACCAATGAGATCACAGGAGCTAAAAATCTTACTCGACCAAATTACTATTTAAGTTCTGACATTTTACCGAATTAGGACTTGATTCTTTCTAGAATCAATGCGATCTGGAACTAATAGTTCTGCCATCATATTGAGCCTCTGGCTCTTCCTTCATTGGAACTCATGGTTCTATCGTCATATTGAGCCTCTGGCTTTTTCTTCTATAGAAACTTATAGTTTCTTTCTTCGTTGAACTTTCAGTTCTTACTACGATTATAATTATTATTACTTACGACTACGACCGAATTTATAATTTAACCATTTATCTAACTACTATTATATATATTCGTATTCAACGTTCCAAGGTATAGCCAACAAAACTTGTTTCAATCTTCGTACTTATAATTGATTAGGATTAATAATAGGATTGTGATTAGTGTGTGCATTTAAATAGATGTGTTTTCGTTATTGTTCATTGAATAAATATCTATCCGCGTTCATTATTGTTGTTGCAGATTTGAGATTAGGATTGTTGTTGTGGTGTTTCACATTTGATAAGAGTAATTTACTATTTAATGTTAATTATTTACTGGCAGTATAGTGTATTAGCGAGAATCAGAGCCCTAGACAGCAAAGTTAAATTTGTTAATGCAGTATATTGATTTGCCAGCGGTAGAAGCATTACACCACTTAGAGATTTAGAGTCGTGAAACTTTTTGTCCTTAGGACACACTTTGCCTAATTCAACATAACCCTCCGTGCCTTGGCCTAAAAAAACTTCGTTTATCCGTATAGAGCATTTTCCGTGTAAGTTTCTTGAGTCACTGAAAACCAGTGAAATTACTGCAACTACAAGTAAAATAATATTTGCGAAATGCATTGTTACCACGCAATACTAAGAAGATCTAATCTACCTCGTTACCTGAAGGTCTCTGAATGATTATGAAGTTGCCTTTTGAACTGATTTGTCTTACTTGCTGTTAATTCACGTGTTGGCCATGCACACAGCACATGGGATTATTTCTGACTCAATGCAATAAAGGATAAAGTAGACAAAGGCTCATTAAATCACGTGTTATGTACACGCATCCCTAATCTTATCATTTACTCCATAAATTATAGTTACAAGAAGTATAGAAATAAAAACTGGCAAATCATGTGATCATGCTAATCTAGTCAAACGTTAATCTATTAAAACCTATTGCAGATACTTATAGCAGTAATAGCCATCGGCCAAGTTCAATACATGCTACTATTAAAAACTTCAAAGACAATTATTGCTTACCCTCATACCCATTTCATATTGATTTCAAGGTACAACTTAACCGTGATGTATCAAGCATGTTACGTGATACAGCTTAGTTTTAGAAAATTGCGAAGACAATTTCATTTTGGCCTGTGACTGTTGATCTAAACGATTCTTTTAATTCTTAATTTCCTTTAATTTACAGTCAAAGATTAAAAGTTGTGACAAACTGGAGTAAAAGCGGATATAGTCATACTAGGCTGTACGACATACCTCAGTTTTAATAAATTGTGCAGACATTTTTCTTTAACCTTTGACCTGACTTTTCCCCAGTTTAGGGTAAAAAGTTAATAAATTCTAAAATCTACAGAAACAGCTGTTAAAGGCCTTATTATGTGTACAACATACTTTAGTATCATTAGATTAGCAAGTAATTTGATTTTGACCTGTGACCAAATTTCTCTCTAATTTAGGGTCAAAGGTTAATATTTTCGAAAAACTAAAGTGGCACCTGTACAAGCATAATGTGAACAACAAACTTTAGTGTTAATAAATTAGGGACTAATTTAATTTTGACCTGTGACCCGATTTTCCCCAAATTTAGGGTCAAAAGTTGAGATATTTTAAAAACTAAAGTGGCAGCTGTAATAAGCATATTGATGTGTACAACATACCTTAGTTTTATAAATTTAGCAAGAAATTTGATTTTGACCTGTGACCCGATTTTCTCCAAATTTAGAGTCAAAAGTTGATATTTTTGAATAACTAAAGTCGCAGCTGTAATAAGCATATTAATGTGTACAACATACTAAAGTTTTATTAAATTAGCAAGTAATTTGATTTTGACCTGTGACCCGATTTTCCCCAAATTTAGGGTCAAAGGTTGATATTTTTGAAAAACTAAAGTGGCAGCTGTAATAAGTATATTGATGTGTACAACATACCTTAGTTTCATCAATTTAGCAAGAACTTTGATTTCGACCTGTGACCCAATTTTTCCCAAATTTAGGGTCAAAGGTTGATATTTTTCAAAAACTAAAGTGGCAGCTGTAATAAGCATATTGATGTGTACAAGATACCTTAGTTTTATCAATTTAGCAAGAAATTTGATTTTGACCTCTGACTCGATTTTTCCCAAATTTAGGGTCAAAGGTTGATATTTTTAAAAAACTAAAGTGACAGCTGTAATAAGCATACTGATGTGTAGAACATACCTTAGTTTCATCAATTTAGCAAGAAATTGGATTTTGACCTGTGACCCGATTTTCTCTAAATTTAGGGTCAAAAGTTGATATTTTAAAAAAACTAAAGTCGCAGCTGTAATAAGCATATTAATGTGTACAACATACTTGGGTTTTATTAAATTAGCAAGTAATTTGATTTTGACCTGTGACCCGATTTTTCCCAAATTTAGGGTCAAAGGTTGATACTATTGAAAAACTAAAGTCGCAGCTGTAATAAGTATATTGATGTGTACAACATACGTTAGTTTCATCAATTTAGCTTAAGGAGTTTGTTGTTTCAGAATTGGAGTTGCAGTAAGCTGAACCAACCGCAACAGTACATGTAAAATACTTCCCAAGTTAGTTAAAAAAGTTGAAAGTCTTACCTGCACTGAAGTCTTTTTCAAGGCACATTTTCAAGGCTAACTAACAGTAAGAAAAAATATGACCCAAAAGTGCTTTGGTTTGCTAATTAGTACTTCATGAAGATATTATTAACTAAGAACTGTATTTATAAATAAATGTTCATTCCTCTGGCGCCGATTTCTATATGCTGTTGTGGCTTGATTAATTTCATTCTTTAAGTAGCTAAATAGCAGTGTAACCTAATTATGGGGTCAAACAATAAAAGTTTAATATAGTTTGCAGTTTTCATGCTACGTATTTATCAGTTAGTAATTAGATATCGTTGTGTAGTGCTGTAACATGTTCACAAACACCAATTGTTTTTTAAGCTTTTTATTGTTTATCACAAATACAAATCAGAAACCATCGAAATTTGATTTTGCACGATTACACAACACATCAAAATTAGACAGCAACAAGCAAAAATAAACCAGTTTTTCCAGTCGACGCTAGCGAACATATTTGGAAAAATCGTAAACGTTCACAATCACAATCTTTGGTTAATAAAACTCATTGTGCACAAACCAGTTTTTGCACAACTTTTTTTCAAGAAATCACAACGTTCACAAAATATTGTGAACAATTTACACCACAGTCCTTGTGCTATTAGTTTTTATTAAGTTTAATAATCAAAATACAGTATGCTTTTATTTCATAAGGCACCTAAAAATATTTGTTATATGAGCTATTAATTTCAAAAATTTATAGTATACTGTTATAATTTTAAAAATGTGGTCCAAGAAATTGGAAAAATTGTGCGCGTTTTGTTTTGCCGATTTTCCGGAAAGTTTAAAAAAGGCAAGCGCCAACCAGGACGTTTTAAAAAAATAACAAGGCCTGGATTGAAGGCAACTTAAGACTTCTGTCAAAATTTGCTTTTGTCTAAAAATCATAGGACATCAGTTAAACCTACCAAAGCACCACGGCGTTCAAAACCATTTGAAAAATGTCAACGCGGCAGCAACGACGCCAGGTTGCAGTCTTAAACAAAAAAAATCAACTCACGGAACAAAGGAAATAGTTTTAGCTGCCAACAGATCTGCAAAGATGCAACAAACAATGCAATTTGTCCGCTTTTTAAAGCAAGCCATAGCAAGTCATAGTCGCTCATATAAAGGCTTTATAAAGGCCTCGGCGGCGTTGGTCTCTTTGGGACCAAACCCCTGTCACATAATAATAATAATTATAGTCGCTCATACAGAATACTACAAAAACTTTAGCAACCTGATATTATTAAAGTCAAGCCTGACTTTGTGGCCGAGGGGATTTGAGTTTCGGTCCTCGATATTTCGACGGTTTCTTTTTGATCCGTATGAGACAATCCTTAGTCATGTAGTGCTTTTACGTCTCGTTGCGCAGAAGTTAGTGTTGTGGAAGGGCTTGGTGGGGAGGGGGATTTGAGAGCTTTTCGTGAGCAACTAAGGGGTAACAGTATACAAGCCGTTCATATGTGTGCGAGACATTGTCAGATGTTTTCGCGTGACTAGCAGACCAGCAGCTGTCTCTCCGTACTTAGGTATAGTTGCAATATAGTTAAGCAGACCTTACTCTCCTACTGGCTACAAGATTCCACTCACTTTCATGCTGTGTCGTTGTAATTGACATAACTGTGCGAGGTGCGGTGGACAGATACTGTCTCTGAGGTCGTGAGGTGGTTCTCGTATGATGATGTTCACTATACTGAGCTTAAGAATTATCTCAAATAGTTTCAAAGCTGGCAGAGCATTCAACCTACCACATTTTCTAGCAGCTGCAATATCCAATTAGGTGGCTTTAATTTCTCTTCTATCTTCTTTCCTTTATAAAAATTTACTTAAGTAAGTGATGAGAAGCCCAATGCACATAGTGAATATTTCAATGAATTTCGGCAGCTGGGTATGTTGGGGCAAAATACAGAAAGTGTACTTACATTCTTCAAACTTTTTGTGGCCAGTACTAAGACATAGATGAGCTGCAGTGCAAATTTTGGGAACAATCGAACACACCGTTTGTGCGCCACAAATTTGTATGTCCCAATATTTACCATGGCTTGAATGGCGAAACAAGTATTTTTGATTGTGCTCCAACGATAGCAGTTTTCAACGTACTGGCATAATGTGAATTTTAGTATGCTCAGAATTAACTGGGCTTTCACCTTCATATGCGGAAAAAAGTCAATTTTTTCAAAACCTGTCGCGGGCGAAATTTCAAAAAACAAAAATTTTCAAAACATTTATTTTTAATTTTATTTTTAAATCATTGCCGACCGGTAGCTCCTACAATTCCTGTCCGATTTTCAAAAAAATTAAAGTTTTGTAATCTCTAGAACAATATCTAAAAAACTAAATTCTAAGTTTTCGAAAATTTAAAAGAAAATCAATAAAAAAAATATCGTATTTTTTTTGGATCTTATAAAATAGGAATTTTTCCAAAATTAATTTTTAAACAAAAAATTTTTGAATTTTCTAAAACCTAGATGTCAGTTTATAGATATTGTTCTGGAGATTACAAAACTTTAATTTTTTTGAAAATCGGACGGGAATTGTAGGAGCTACCGGTCGGCAATGATTTAAAAATAAAATTAAAAATAAATGTTTTGAAAATTTTTGTTTTTTGAAATTTCGCCCGCGACAGGTTTTGAAAAAATTGACTTTTTTCCGCATATGAAGGTGAAGGCCCAGTTAATTCTGAGCATACTAAAATTCACATTATGCCAGTACGTTGAAAACTGCTATCGTTGGAGCACAATCAAAAATACTTATTTCGCCATTCAAGCCATGTTAAATATTGGGACATACAAATTTGTGGCGCACAAACGGTGTGTTCGATTGTTCCCAAAATTTGCACTGCAGCTCATCTATGTCTTAGTACTGGCCACAAAAAGTTTGAAGAATGTAAGTAAACTTTCTGTATTTTGCCCCAACATACCAAGCTGCCGAAATTCATTGAAATATTCACTATGTGCAATGTGGTTAAGTTCAATATTATATCGCGGGTACTTCGAATCATAAAGTAAAAATGAAAATAGTGAACCGATGGATGTAAAGTCTGAATGGTTCTATACTCACTCATACAATACAATACGATATTATTAAAGCCAAACCCGATAAAGCTTTATGTATCATTTTAGACAGGCTCGGCCGAGACACATATGAAGAAATTTAAAAAAATTTAAAAGCGCATGGCAGTAATATTCACCCCTATTACAAGGTACAAGAAAGTTGCTTTAGCAAAAATAAAATGTTGACCCCTAGAATCTAGTACCTACATCAACGAAATATTCGGGTATTTCGGGTATCCAGAGTCAAAACTGCTCGTGGAGGCAACAGTACCAGTCGTAGTAGCACAAAGCTAAACCAAAAAAGATAAAAATAATAGTTGAAATTCATTTAACTTTTGCAATCTAACAGTTCAATAATAAATAATCAAAATAGGAAGTTCAAAAAGTATAACCTACAATAAGCAGTAGTACCAATAAATTTTTTATTAATTCTGAGATTATTATTTTCAGGAATATATAAAGATAACTTTATTCAAAATGACAAAGTTAACACTGACCTCCAATGAGGGTAGCCTAATGAGACTCAGTATGCGTAACAAAAACTTTTTATCAACGAGGAAATATAAATATTTATAAAATTGTTTTAATTAAAATAACAATTTACGTATAAACGAACCTTACACAAGAATAAATTAAAAACAATAAATTTTAATTTTGGAAGGAATTTAAAAATTTTGCTTCAAATAAGTATATATAAACTTTATTCAGTCACTGTTGTACAATTACAATAGCCCAACGACTCAGTATACAATACACACTATTTTGAAACCAAAGTTAAATTATCGACAGTAATTATGACAAATGGCAAAAAAATTCTATTTCAGTAAGAATTTATATGATGATTATAGATTTGAATTGATCCTCTAAGAGCATGTAATCCAATTTCTTCCATTAATTTTGCAGGCAACTTTAATTTTACAATACAATCCTGAAAAAACTTCGACAATGATCCTCTTGCTCCAATATAAAGACCAATTACCTCTATTTTTTTCAAACGATATTTTTCTTTGAAATAAGAAACACACGGTTCATAGATTTCCCTTTTCTCATTATCAACTGAAATAGATTGTTCCATACTATCCCCATATTCAAATCTCACGGTAGGATCCAATATATATCCCTCCCTTGTTTTTTCGTTATAAGTAATTATATCCACTCTCCTGTTTGAGCCCTGTTCTGCAACACAGTGCACTTCTTGAGCCACCTTCCACCCCTTGTCAACTAATCCTTTAGCTAACAACTCACGTATTCCGTGATGCCTTTGATTACGAATCAATTCTCCCCGGGAACAGAAGCCTAGAACATGTCCAAGTGATTCCTTCTCAGCATCGCATCTACGACACTGGGTTCCGTCTATACTTCTTCCTGGGGTATTTCTGACACACGTAATATTAGCATGCTAAACACTATGCTAAATTTTACATAGATAATATTTACGTGAAAACAATTTGTATTTTATTGTGCGACTCAATAGTATAACATTTCGTAAACAAACCAACTGTAAGTTGAAAAATAAATATTACAAGTAGTCGCAACTATACCAATAAGTAATATTCTTTGCAGGAGATGCATAATATGGCTATGAATACTCCGCAATAATTAATTTAAAGCTAAAAATTTATGGTGTATTACCAATACTTTCAACTTTGACACTGTAATAATATTAAATAGTTACCGTTGAAGAATACTCCACTTTCTTGTTTTTAAAGGTTGCAAAATATTTGTTTTTTACCTCCTTAAAGGGTGCACAACGTTATGTTTACATTTACCATATTTTTTAAAGTACAAAATATTTTATTTTCATAATTTTAAAAAGTGCAAAATAGTCTATTTACATGATTTTAAAAAGTGCAGAATATTCTATTTACATGTTTTTGAAAAGGGCAAATATTATGTTCACTTGTTTTTGAAAGTGCGATATATTCTATTTACTTATTTTAAAAAGTACAAAATATTCTGTTTACATATTTTTAAAAGTGCAAAATATTCTATTTACAATTTTTTGTGTGCAAAATATTCTATTTACATAATTTTAAAAACTTCAAAATATTCTATTTACATGTTTTTGAAAAAAAACAAGTATTTTATTTACTGAACGTCAACCTTCAACTGAACGTCAACCGAGAAACACCTGGAGTAATGGGCCGGTCGCTCATACTTAGAGTGGTGGTTATCCATCTCTTAGCATTGATTATTCTACCCCAGTGCATTAAATTCAGTGAAGACCCGGCAGCACCACTTAGCTGGTATAAAGAACCATACAAGTGCGTATGTACTACTAAGTACTATAACCTAATATATACACAGAAAACAATTAAAGAAACAATATATACCCCACTACTTAATCTCTATATACATACATACAAAAAAAATGTAGGAAGTACCTATATAAAGTGTACACAAACATACATACAGTGATTAAACTTAAAATACTACTATTGTTAAGTGGGAAAAATATAATTAACCCTGGTCCAATGTGTAACATATGCATGAAACTCGGCAAAAGAAAAAATCAGCAAGAAATAAAGTGCTCAAAGTGCCTCAACAATTTCCTTAGATCTTGCCTTAAAATTCCATCGCATGCATTTAAAACGGTGCAAAACGACTTAACTTGGCAATGCCCAAAGTGCAAAAACCAACCAAAAATTAGTGTACAATCTGCAATAAGGAAAACAAGAGATGGTTAATCACAGAGTGCAATACTTGCAGCACAACATTCCACCAAAGCTGCATCCGAAAAACATTCAACATCAAAAAAATTAAGATGGAATGGGAATGTGAGGTATGCGCAACACGACTGCTGCGATACTCAAAGCTCACAACCACAACAAAGTGCACTCAAATTAGCAAAACCAAAACTAATATCAAATAAAGGAACACGTATTGGTCCCCTGAACGTACGGAATGTTTTATCAGGATCCAATAAAGATGACGTCAAAATTTTGCTATACGAAATGCAATTTGATTCCCTGGTGATAAGTGAAACACGGCTGTACGATGAAATAAACAATACCGAGTTACAAATAAATGGATACAGTCTAATAGGAAAGGACAGAAAAAGATCAGACGTAGAAAAGGGTGGCGGAATTATAATATATGCAAAAGAAAACTGGACAATTAATAAACAAGACCAACCGTTTATTATTCCAAAAGAGTCCATCTAAATAACAGCAAGGAAGCCATTTCACAAACAACTAAGTATCATTGCTGTATATTGCCCTCCTAAATATACAGCTAACTTAAGTAACGAGCTAAAGTCAGTGCTACAAATTCAAGGCGACAATGAAACATACCTACTTGGAGATTGTAATGTGGACCACTCTCACGCAAATTTCAAATCTAAGGAATTTAGATTTATAACAACAGAATGTGGATTCCATCAGTTAATTAAAGATAAGACAAAGACAACAAAAACAAGCTGCACAACAATCGACCTTATTCTTACAAACAATCCTGAACTACAAGCGAAAAGTGGAGTTAAAGCGAATAGCATCACTGACCACAACTTAATTTATACATTAAGAAAAGTATCACAAATACCTAAGGAAACCAAAATATCAGTCACAAGGACTATTGAAAAAATCGAAAACAAAAAACTTATGAAGAAATTTGAAACAGCACCTTGGTCTATGCTTGATTTCTGTACTAACGTGAACAATTATTTTGAATATTTCGTGACCACAACTAGGTACGTAATAAACTGCATAGAACCTGAAAAAAAAAGTCTAAACAAATACCAACAAACCCAAATGATAAACAGCGGAAATCCAAAATCTTCTTTCTACGCAGGACAGGCTTTAAAATCAGGCTGAAACAACAACGCTGACGTTAGACTGGATAAAATATAAAGCAATAAGAAACCAAATAAATCGGCAAAGGGATCTGCTTAAGACAAACAATATAAAATCTACAGCTGTCAAAGGTACAAACTATAGCAAACAAATATGAAGATCACTGAACGAAGGCATACGAAGAGCTAAGATGCAAAATACAATTAATGCCATTAAAACCAACGGCAAATCGTATGAAGCAAATAGTGATATAGCAAATGTTTCATGTAAGCAGTTTACATCCGTTCAACCTACCCTTATAAGCATAGACCCAATTAAGTTACTTCAAAATCCAGCTGAAAGACCAAAAGTGGAACTTACAAATATGCAAATTGGTGAAAACGACGTTATGCAAGCAATTAAATCGCAAAAATCTGATAAAGGGGAAGGCACTGACAAAATCCACATAAAGTTAAATAAGATTCTTTGCAGTCCAATCTTAAAAATACTTGCGAGCCTATTTCAACATTCCATTAACAACGAAATCCATCCGGATTGCTGCAAACAAGGAATTGTCATTCCTCTTTACAAAAATAAAAGGGAAAAATCAAACCCGAACAACTACCGCCCTATACCAATACTTCCTACTATATCCAAAATTTTTGACTGGATAGTGCACAAAAAACTTATCTATTTTTAGACACAAATAATTTATTATCAACATGTCAACATGGGTTTCGTAAAGACTTCTCAACAACAAGTGCTCTATTAGAATTTTCTAACGATTGCTATATTGCAGGTGAAAAAGGAATGCACACACGAGCAGTATTTGTTGATTTCACTAAATCTTTTGATTTAATAGGACACGACAAACTATCTGCAAAAATGAAAAATTTGGGTGTTAGGGGAGATATATTAAAGTGATTTACATCGTACTTAAGTAATAGAAGAATACAAGTTAAAGTCGGTTCTACCCTGTCAGACCTAATGAAAATAACAAGAGGGATCCCACAAGGAAGCTGTCTCTTGCTACTGTTATTTTCTATTTACATAAATGACCTACCTTATATTTTTACAAAATGCAAATGTATCCTATACGCAGACGATTTAATAATTTACTATATACACAGCGGTAGATACTCAAGAAATAAAGGATACACTCAATACTGACCTTAATAATCTATACACCTAGACAAAAAAACATAATGATTTTAAGTCAGGAAAAAACACATTGAATGATGTTTCAATCCCCATTCTCCCAAAAACAAGACATCAACTTTGAAATTAAAATAGCAGAAAATGTAATAGAACGAGTACAAGAATTTAAATACCTTGTGATAATGCTTGACGAGAACCTTAATTTTGAAAGACATCTAGAAACAGTATGCACAAAAATGCACACACGGACTAAGCTACTGGCAAGATACCGTAAATTCTATGGTGCGCAAAACCTCCATATATTTTGTGCAAGTCTGGTGCTGTCCGTAATGGGCTATGGAATTAAAATATTGGGAAATCTGAGCGCAACAAAAGTCACAAGATTAAATAATCTGATTATCACAATTACTACTAAAATACTCGGGTAAAGAAAAACCGCAAGTTTATCATTATATGACATTATAGAGGAAGCCAACTGGCTTACCTTTGAAGAAAAAACGATTGTTTACCAATAAAAATACCTGCACAAACACTTTATTAACACCCAAAGCAAAAAGAAAAATATTTTAAGTACCTACATAGCTTTGCGGGAAAAAAGAACTGCAAGACAACTAAGAAAACCATACAACCTAATACATATAACACTAGCAGGTCCATAGGCTAGAAAAGGATTTTCTTACAATGCTATTTATACTTGGAATTCTCTACCCGAAACGACTCAAGAAATTAAATCAGCCTTAAAGTTTCACGAGGAAATACGTAAACACATTATGACTAAATGAATTACCTAATTTATTATCCTATCTTGAACTCTGTGATATGACTACATTATAAATAAAAACTTATATGTATAACTGTATTCCGCATAACATTACTATTACTATTAAACATTAATTTATTTACAAATTTATTTATTTTATTTATTATGCATATTTGTTCGGTGACGAAAACAACATAACTGTTAACATTTTAACACTTAAATAAATGCTTTATTATATTATTATTATTATTATGTTCATCTACAGGCATTATTAGAGAATACGGCTCAGCGCATTATTATTCTTCAAAAACGTGTGTCTGTGCACATATTCAAATATAATATTCGAATATTATAGTCTTACTAACTATTGATAATTGTAACTATTATCCAATTTTGATATTACAAAAAATTGCTTTTAGGCATCGTTTGCGTGACCCTATGTAACTAATATTGCATGTTGTTTTGAAACTTAAATCGATGATAGTTTGAGGCATATTAACAGAATTATAAATAGTTTGTTTTGAAATAGGCATGATCGAAAAAACCGCCATACAATTTTACATATAAGGCTGTGTTAATTTGTTTTAAATTTAAATAAGCCGTGTGAAACTATTGCGTCACATTTACCATGTTTGCCTACTTCAGCAATGTTTACAAAAAACAATAAAATATTCTTGATCTTGACATCCCTGACTTAAATTAGAAACACTTCATGACTATATCTGCCTAATGGTTCTAGTGCATAAAAAGCGTTTGAAAATACTAGAGTATTTTTTAAATTTCCCTCTAGCAGGTTATATGGCTGATAATTAAAGAAAACCGTTTTGTGACATCTAAAACAAACTCAATCAGGTGTTCCATGTAACCAAACTAATGCCCGGTTGGTCGAGAGGCTCGGGGTCTGCAGTTTGGAGTCTGACGACTTCCACACTCAGACCGCATGGATTGCAGTGTGGAGTTTGAAGACTTCCACGCTCAGCCCCAGTTCGATCCCCAGCTCTGGCAGGCTAGACCTGGCTGGTTCGGTGGAAAAAAGTACGGGCTGGGCCACAGGCACATGTGTCTGTGCTCTCTGTAGTCACCCTTGGTTGTGAACAGAGAAAGAGTGTTTCTGGCGGTAAAATTGAGTAAATTGATGGGGAGTACTCGCCGTGAGCCTGATACGCCAAAATAGAGCAGAGGTGTCGAACTCTTCCTTGCTACCAGATACACTATTCGGCTTCTGGGCAGCTCTAGCTCTACTGACAAGTAGGTAACTTCTACTGACTAGTAGTACTAGAGAGGGCCTGTCGTAGAGAAAGTTAAAAAAAAAATTCACAATTATAGCAGGCTATTTCACGTTAATGTATTAAAAATGCAACAGATTGCTGAGGTTCCTAAATCATATACACTTTAGGAATATTTGAGAATAATTCGCTTTATGTTGATTCAAACCATACTTATAACTATTGTAGATTACAGTTTTACGTAAATAATGCTTAAGAGTGTATGAATTTCTTTAAAAATATAAAGAAAGAGAAGACACAAACAGGTGAAGCGTCATCTTTTTTGAGGAGGTAAGAAAAATGGAAACGACAATTTCTACAGATTCGATAATTTCGACAGATTCTACTCAAACGGTTGTAGGACATATTGCCCCTGGACATTATTCTCCCGGAACATAGAAAATATAAGTAAAAGACAAAAGAGATAACAAGTTTTAATTATAATAAATTATTTGAAAATATTAGTTACTAGTTAACTTACTCTAGAAACATGAACTTTTCCAATATGACTAAAAACAATGTAGATTAGTTATGTATGCTAGCATTTTATTCGTTACTAGATGGGCAAGAAAACAAAAGCAAAACTGTTCACCCCTTAACATGCCCATGCCTAAGCTATTTTGAAACCTTTGGCTCGCAAAACTATTAAATAGCACTACTTGTAAAGAGTTAGAATTAGTTATTGAAGTTGTTGTTAATGTGGTTAAATGGGAGAAAACAAAGATGGAAGAGGGGGGTACGTCTTTAAAAATAATTATTCCGGGTATTCTGGGGCTGAAGGAGAGGGGGCGGAGGCGTACAAGGAAGAAAGGTAGGTAGGTAGGTAGGTAGGTGCGATTTGATGTTATTAGATGCAATGGGATGAGACAAATAGTCAATGCATAGTTAGAGTTGCCAATTATTTGTGCCTGTACCAAGGTGTGCTTATTCTAGTGCAAATTAGGAAAGCAGTATGAACATATGAGCAGCGCCATATAATAAGATGCATCACACAGGCCAATCAAATTGTGTATGAGCTATATTAATTCACAAGGCAGGTTTATATACAAAATTACAAGATTTTTGAATTTATTACAATTAAAACATTTATATACATGAAATACAAGACATTTAATTATTTAACAGTATACTTAACATTTGAATATACGATAGATATCTAGGTTAAATCTTACATTTTATATAGGTTACACTATACTAAAAATATATACACTTCTTACAAGCTAGAGCGTGTTATTTAATAAATAAATGTAATTCACAAATAAAAATTACATTAAACAGCTTGGTTACATATATACACACAATTATTTATAGGTCTTACAAATACAGAACAACTAATTATTTAACAGTATCCTTAACATCTGTATATACATTACATATCTAGGTTAAATTTGCACTATACTAAAAAATATACACTTCTTACAAACTAGAAATAAATAATGAATAAATATCGGTCGTTTACAAAAAATTAACCAACTAGGTTATATATATACTGAACAATTAAAATACGCAGGTCTTACAAATACATGACATATATTTTTACTATACAATATATTTATTGAACATCTAGGTTACATCAATTTAATACTATAAATATAAAACTATTTAAAAATAATATATTTGCTTATTTACCAAATCTTTATGGCCAAAGGGCAAACTTAAATTACAATTGTTTGGGTCTGAAAAGACCGTAGATATATCCAACGAGTTAAATACTAATCTATTTACACTCACTACGTACATGTTATGATCTACAGATCGTATAGTATTTACAATAATATTGCACGGCTTGTTTGTTTCGAGCATTGGTTTATACTTGTCGTGCCTGCATTGGCGTAACGCAATAGCCGGAACACCTCGGCATTTTTGTTGTTCACTACTATTAATATATAACATACTATACATTTAAGGCTTAAGTGCAAATAATTCTAATACATCCAAGCTCTGTATTCTTATTTTACCACTCTCGTCTTTATTTCAAAGATATAACTCTGGATACTTATTTTCGTACCGCTTACAATCGTACTCATGATCCCGTGGAATTTTACTAACATCAAATTCTGCACGTGCAATAACTATATTATTTCATATAGTATTTAATGGGTCCAATATATCTAACTCCTATCCATCAGTATCTGAGTAATCCAGGTAAGCTTTATGCTGGAAAATTCGACACAGCATATCGTACTTTTCATAGAAATACACCTTTGCATAAGCTAAAATTCCAAGTCCTGTGAGTTACAAATCATCTGGACGATAACTCTTAAGGTATTGCGTAATAATACTTAAGCAATCAGACCCACCATCAAAATCTTTACATCGTAGTGGTGCAAGTAATTTCCCAGCATGTGCGGTACTGGTGCAAATACTGATTTGAACAAAGTCGTCACCTTTTTTTAAGGCTTGCCATGAAGAACATTGGATTCAAATTTAAGTAATTTGTTTTCAAAAGGTTTTTTTGCTTGTTTTTGTCTTTTTAAATTGGCATCTATATATGTTTTAAAATAACGTTGTTGTTTAAATATTACACCACAGTGTATTTTTAAAAGTACTAATCCTTTCAAAAGATAGTAGCGCAATTCTTTAAAGTGAACTGTGCAATTGAATTTGTCACAAAGTGTTAGCATAAGCCTTGGGCGGGATATAAAATGTTTAAGTGAAGCTTTTTGGCGATATTTTAAATTTAGCTGGTTTGGCATTTCTTTGAGCTTTATTAATTTCTGTTCCATCGCAAGAGGCAAGTTTGCGTCTCGTGTGTGTAAATGCTTTGGGTATTGCAAGTCACAAATAAGTACGTAACCTGAAGAGATGGATTGACTTTGGCCTTAGACACAGACGAGTTGTGTCTGAGGTCAATAGTTGTTCTAGACATCGGGAAGTGGAGAGAGGATGTCCACAGGGTGGGAATATATTGCCCCTCTTGTGGAATCTTGTGATGGGTGGTCTATTGTTGAGACTACTGCAGAAAGCGTAGTCTACTCTGCCGCAAGGGAATGCGGATGATACTGGGGTGCTTCAGTGCGCCAAGGCGCTTAGTACACTCACGCACTGTATCACTGATGGTCTAAATATCATCAGGGAATAGTGCGTAGAAGTTGGACTGAGGCTGTGTGCTGAAAAAACAGTGCTGGTGTTGTTAACAAGGAACACCAGAATCTGTCCCTCTGCCATTTAATATAGGGGCGTAAGTCTGGGAATCCAGCGAAGGGTTACCTACCTTGGTGTTGTCCTGGACAAGCATCTTACGTGGAAGCCACACTGTAATTCAGTTGTGAGCAGAACGCAAGTTCATTTGGCCAGGTGTAAACGCAAAGTTGGTAGGAAATGGGGGCTTTCACCGAGTGTTGCGAAATGGACACACACATCTCTTGTTCGACCTTGTGATGGAATATGGGATTGTCGTTTAGTCACCAGCACTGGAGAAAAGCTCGTATGTAAGTTTGTTGAGCAGAATTCAGCACCAGGCGTATCTTATGATCACTGGTGGCCTTTGCTCAACGCTGAGAGCGGCCATGGAATGTCTTGTTGGGCTAATTATTCTGGAAATTTGTCTTAGAGCGGTTGCCGTTAGATCAATGCATAGGCTGAAAACTAGGGGATTGTGGACGGTCAATCCTATGTTTGGGGGTTTTGGTAGTCACACTGTGATCTGCGAAAGATGGGGCTTATGTGACCCAATTCTCAGGATGCCAGTGGACTGGACATATAAGAACTAGGAGTATCGCAGGTTTACTGTGGAACTTGGGTCACGGGCTAATTGGATGAGAGATTTATCCTTTTGGTGGAGGGGGTGTTGTGTGCTACACAGACGGCTCACGTGAAGGTGACAATGCTGGCTGTGGGGTTTTTATTGAGGACAGAATTCAGGGGGTAATCACTACACTTCTGGCTATGTCCGTGTATTTAGGAGCTTATGCCTCTGTTTTCCAGTGTGAGATCTTTGGCATTTCTCTGGCAGCTCATTGGCTGCTAGTGAATGAACGTTGGGATCTCCCGGTCAGGGTTTTCAGTGATAGTCAGAGCTCTTTGCGTGCCTTATCTAGGCCTTAAACTGCCTCAAGTGTTGTGGGGGACTGCCACTCGTACTTTTATAGACTCGCTGATAGGTGTTGCGAGGTTGAATTGGTTTGGGTCCCTGCTCACTCGGGGTTCAGGGGTAATGAAGAGGCGGATAGGCTTGCAAAGGCTTCGCATGATGGTAGTTGCGTTAAGCAGTTTGGCCCAAGGCCAATACTACCGGTCCCAATCTCCGCTGTCCATTGGGCTATTGCGGGATGGGCAAGGCGTGAGCATGAGAGACACTGGACTGGCTTGAGCAGTTCTAGGATGGCCAAGCTCTGGATATCGGCACCGTTGTACGGTAATGCGTCACTGGTACAATATCCTAGAGATCAATTAAGGTGGTTGATTGGGCTTGTTACCGGGCATGGGGCTTGGGGCAGTTATAGCTTAAGGATAGAAGTATTGGACTCTTCGCTGTGGTTGCACTGTGGAGAGGAGGATGATACCCCAATCTTTATGACAACATGCCCAGCCTTTGTACCAGTGAGAAACCTCTATCTTGGTGGTTGCGTTATCTCGTTGGAAATGTTGGGTCAGGCATCTGTAAGTCAGCTCGTAGCGTTTGCACGTACCACAGGCAGGCTCACACACTGACTTGGAATAAGGTTTTTTTAAGGGGGAGTCTGCAATAGGCCATTTTAAATAAGGCCTTGGCGGCGTCAGTCTCGTAAGAGGCTGAATTCCTGGTAAATTATATATAAGTACGTAACCATAGCTTCAGTCCGTACTTGCTAATTGAGAGTCAGTTTAGTCAATGTTTATAAGATCTTTTGTTTCCATGTACTCGTAATCAGACACTGGCATGAGTGACTTTATACTGTGTGCATATAAACTGTTGATATCTAGTGAAAGTAAGTGTCGTCTTTGCAAATATACATTGATCTTCCCTAATTCCATTTTTTGAAATGTCAAATACCCTGTAATCTCTCATGTAATCTATTTCAGCTTTTGAATGCTTTAAAAAGAATTCCCATGAGAAGCTTGGCAAAGTCAAATAATATGTAGGATTCATTTTGTATGTTTCCACACCAAACTTCTGAAAGTGTTGCCAAACTTCTGCAAGTAATACTGTATCGTATAAACAAGTAATACGCATGTAATCAGCTAATGTAAATACGTTAAAGTTTGCACAGGTGTTTTAAAAAAGCTCCTACTCACTGTCTGGTATTGGAAAATCATCAAAAGACTTCTTGAAACATGATCTAACAGGGATAGGAATATTAAGACTTGTATTGTTAGTAACAGACAAAAAATAAAAAGAAACTGGTTTTTGTAATAACACAAGATCGTCTTGGCATGGTCTCGAGACTGTAAAATTTTTTGCAAAAGAATCATGGCCTATTGTAGGTAAAAATTTAAACAAACACTGCTGTACTAGTTTAAGTGACTGAGAGGTTTTGGAGTTAAGTGATTCTACAAGTTCAAATAAATTCAAGTCAAAAAATAAATTGGCATCCATAAAACGTATTTTAACTTTTGAAGAAAAAGATATGCCAGTATAGTTGGATTGTTTTGCATTTTTAGAAGGATATTGTAAATGTAATTTAGAAAGCCATGTATCTTTAGCAGTTATTGTTAATGAAATAAACTCTTCGGGGGATTTTGCAAGCGCTTTTACGTTTGTAAAAAAAAATTAGTTTTCATTGCATTAATTAAAAGGTGGTAATCAAAAGCACCTCCGTAGTGCGAAATAAGTGGGATCTCATGCTTGTATTTAATTCTAAGGCTACAACGACTACACACAGCAAACTTAAAATTGCCATGGTCGTGGTTATGATGACAGGTCCTGATTGTCTTGGTTTTTTCACTGAATTTGCGCTTAAATAGGTGGCAGTGCGTAGCTTGTTCAAACTCTGCTCTTACATTTTTTGTTGATTTTACTTTGTTATTTGTTTTTTTAATTTGTGTAAGTCACGTGTTTGCCCCGAAAAATATACGTGTAAAAAAATGTTGTACGACATTTTTTTTTTCAAAATACTTTATAGAAACAACGTTGTCTTTATCTTGCATTCGCCTCATAATAATAAAAGAATAAGCTGCAGGTGTAATTTTAGTTTTATACTTTGTGTTATGTTTTGTAAGTCTAAAATCTTGAATAGGATTTGCAAACGTTAAAAACTTATAAACAATGACAAAGGGGTATGGAAGTGTTTGCTATGGTTTTGCAAACTTGAGTCTTTCCCATAGTTCAGAAAAAATGATTTTTATTTCTTTACGATCTTGACAGTTGTCACTGTGCTGTTGTAAAGTTTTTTCAGAATTAAAACTCCTTAAACACATTGTGCAATAAAATGATTTTTTGTGACGTCTATTACACACAAATTCATTAAGATCAGTGATAAGAACTAAATGGTAAGAGCTTGTCTTGTCTTTCTTTTCTTGATTATAAATTAAAAATGAATTACACATTTCAGTTATTTCAGAATTACGCAACTGAAATAATATCTACTA
>CATKUY010000335.1:0-147460 GCA_949802685.1 Dicyrtomina minuta
GCTGTTAATTACTGTGATATTTGGAGAGCAGTAAGGGTGCCTAAAATCCCTTACCCAGTTTTTATTCAGTCTGGGGTAACAAAACTGATTTATTTCACTAGTGCAGCACAGTCAGGCATAAAAAAAGGGGTTAGTCACATGTGTTAACTCGGTATCACTACTACTTTTTTTTCCTTATTAAGTTTTTTTTTAGTTATAAATTTGACTTAATTATTACAAGTGTTGAAGTTTCAAATTCAAAATTATAGGATATAAATTACTCGTAACACAGACAAAATCCAAAGATTTCACTGGTAAATTTTTGTTATCCTCATGCGCTTGATATATGTCGCGAGGGCTTCTTCATTTTTCGTCATGAAAATTATGTTCTGTTTAGTTACTGTAATTATGTTAAGTAGTAAATAGGCTAAATTTCTCTATCCATTATACGTACTGTTTTCGAGGATGATTAAGCATGTATTTGTGTCATTTTTGTGTATGTACTTTGTATAATAATTGAGTGCAATGAACGAAAGATAATAAAACCCCTAATAATAATAATAAGTATAAGTATTTAGCAGTCAAAGTTTCATATAGTTATGTGTGCTGTAATGTTAAAAGGGCATATATAAATATTGTCAGCTGTAGATTAAGTGGGTCTCGTCAGATATTGATGATTTGATATATTAAAGATTTTGTGAGGAAGCTATTTGTGTACTGCCCCTAAATTGCCATTTTCCTATAAATTTCAGTTTATTGTGTACTTGCATGCTATAGTGTACTGAACTTGAAATATCAAATATAACCGAAATTGTACTAGAAAAATCCTTTCATTTCTAGAAAGGCGCATTTAATATTCTAGAATTAAAATGTTTTATGTGCTTGTCATTGTATAAGGTTAAACAGGAGATGAGATAGAACATTCTGCATGACGAAGGAATAGGATAGAAATTTCAATGTACAAGCCTAGTACGCAACATAGAAATGAAAGAAATTGAATGAGTATTTTGTTCTGTCACGTAGCCTGGTCCAATTCTAAATTTTTCTGCATAGAAATCTGCAACGCACCTAAAATTCTACTGTGGGAAACCATAGAGAAAAAATAATTGTTTTTTTTCTTCTATTGTTCTTCGAGTGCAGTCTACACTCACGTCCGTACCTTTTTAACGAGAGCTATAAAAGCTCAGACCAACAGAATGCCTTTTTAGTCTCTGGACAGCAGCCTGAGAGAACTATCTTCCTCTGAACAATAATTTTAAATAACACAAACAAGACAGTGCTATCAGTAGGGTGACAGTAACATGGACATTTATTTACTAGCCTTATAGTACTCTAATTGTGTATTGTGGTGACTGTCTATAGTTTACACAAAGTGTCGTGTAGCTATTATTAATATTGTAGTGTTATAGACGGTTTAAAAATCTGGGCTTTGCAAAGAAGATTCCCCCAATTAAACTTGACTGAGCAAAGAAGACTGCCCTATTCGGTCCTCAATTTGCAAAGAAGATTGCTCCAATCCAAACTTGGGTTAGTAAAGAAGGCCCAGTAGTACAGCAATGTTGCGCTGGTGTCGGAATATTTTGTTACGCTTTTATATTATAGTGTCCCTATTTGTGTTTTAGTAACAAAGTTCTGAATGTTTATTTACACTTTGACTAAGGGCTTCGAACAGTTACACATGTACCCAAGTACATTGGCACAGGTACAGGTACGGGTACGTACGACGGTACAACACTTTTGGACCCGAACTTAAGGTACCCGGGTACAGGTACATTTATTGGACCTGAATAACGGGCACGAGCGCACGGGTACAGGTACAGGTTTACTAATCTCTAGAGTAAGCATATACCGGCAAGGTGCGGTTGCTTAGTGAACCCGTACCTGTACCCGAAGTACTCGGGTACTTCAAGTATTTTTGTCGTACACGTAAATAAATACAAGAAATAGCATGAAACAAAGAAGACATACCATTGCTACGGATTAACAAATAGTCAAATAGTACCTCAGATAGAATTTTTACTGCTGCGAATGTTTAACATCCAGCGGGGTGGTTTTAGATAGATTATTGATAATGCCTAGGTACTACTGAATAAACGAATACACATACACGATAATGCGGGAATGTGCAGTATATTTTTAATTATCACATAATTTTACGTGTGCTCAACTTAAATTTATCTGTTAGTGTGTTAAACTGTAAAATTAAAATAAGAATTTTTCCAGTGTTAGTAAAACATCTACAATAAATGGATCAGTCTTGAAATATTGTAACGTTGTTCTGACATAAAACTAAAGCATAAGCATTAATATTTATAAATTTTATTAAATTAGGTAATACTTTATTTCTATCAGGTGTTAAAGCTTTTAAGTATTAAACTTATTTATTTTTTTGTGGTTTTGATTTAGTTGCATTGCTAGACACACTTTAGTTTACTTTTATTCACACAAGTTCGGACCCGGGTACATCGGGTCCAGGTACTTTAACTGGTACTTTTGCAGGTACTTTTCAAGTACGAGAACAGGTACAGGTACAACCATTATTTTACATATTGGGTACAGGTACATCAAAATTGGACCCGGGTCGACGGGTGCAGGCACCGTGCAGGTACGGGTACGGGTACAATTTTAGCTGTACTCGAAGTTTGGCTACGGGTACGGGTACAAGATTTTTGTATCTGTTCGGAGCACTAACTTTGACTGCAGCCTAAGCTATTGTGAATACATACGGCAGTGTATTTATTTATTGTAAATTATACATAGTGAAGCTATAACTTGTTGTATGGTTTTAAATTTTGTTAGTGTTATTGTGTGGTGATACTTAGAGAAAGTAAAAACTTTATTTACACTGTTACCTTTTACGGTAATTGCCTTAAAGACACATTAATAATACAAACAGAGTTTTTAATATAAAATTGATATTTATGGGTTGAGTATTATAATGTTGAATTGTTTTGATTTAAATTTATGCTGGAATTATTATAACAATGGTGGTGGACTATTTTTGTTGAGCCACGAAGTGCTGCTATTACTATTTTCTTTCGTATTGCTCCAGAAAGTGAGAATTCTTTAATAAACTCGTTGAAGAAAGAAGTTAAAGTGCCTCTTGCTCCAATCAGTAATCCCCTGACTTGTATTTCTTCCAGGGAATATTTTTCTTTGAAATACGGTATACAAGGATTGTGGATTGCCTTCTTCTCCCGATCTACTTCCAAGGACTGTTCTTTGTTTACTTCGAATCGTATTGTCGGATCAAAAATGTAACCCTTTTTTGTTCTTTCGTTAAAAAATAGAATGTCTTCCCCCTTTGTAGAATCATTTTCACCCAAGCAGTGAACTTTTTCAAAAATCTTCCACTTAAACTGATCACTTAGAGTTATACCCCTACTTAGTTGTATATATTTTGAAAATACTACGTTTATTTAATATCGCTATTGTTCATATTTAATCGACTAAGATTCTGTTATATTGATTCTACATAGGTGCATCACTGAAATAAAATTAGTTAAATATATGAAATGTTTTCTAGCAGTAATATAACTATTGACGTTAAATAAATAACTTTAGATTTGCTTTATAGCATCAGAATGTGGAATACGATTGTCTGCTTTCCTACTAAAACACATTTGTTAACATTTATAATAGATGAATTAAATCTGAATTAGCTTAAATTAAAAAAAAACATGCAAATATTTACAATGAAAAAAAAGCATATCACTTCTGTTGATAATATTTTTAGACTAGCATTGTCAATGATAGTACATAGTACAGTTTTTCATTAAAATAGTTTAATTGTATTGTATTATTAAGATAAGAGACCTTCTACTATTCCTATTCCACTTCCACTAATCTAACTAGTAAATATTGTAAGTGATTTATAAACCAAAAAGAAGAAATTAACAGTGCTTTTGATTTTTCCTCGCTTTTATGGGCGCTAAAACTGTAATCAAGTTTTGCTGAATCCAAAAATATTCCACTTGCCCCTACTTACTTGCTGAGCAGTGCAACGTGCAACTGCCATATGCCACTGGAAGTGGCACTGGAATAAAATATACGTATTATTGTAATAATTAGTAATATTATGATTATGATCACAACAATATGTTGCTAACTTCACAAAAAAACTATATCATTTTGCGGATATGAAGTGAAGTTACAGTTAATATATAGCTCTTCGCTGGTTACATCACTGTTGCAGTTTGTTACCAATTTCCATCATTATACTAAATATATACAGCGTGTGTTACTCCTAAAAACTATTTAATGGGATAAGTTGAAGTAAAAATATATTTCAAGATTCATATAGTCATAGTAAAATCATAACGTAATCTACTTTTATTTTGAAACAGCGATGACGGAAAAAAAAGTGACGAACGAGCACGAAGACCGTGACTTCGACTCAACAGCGATCATTAAATCGCTTTTTGTCTGAGATTTTAAGGTGATGAAGAGAATTCCTGCTGTATGTACTAAATAAAATTCCTAATGACCATGACACACTTAATCACACCTATTTTAGCGAAAAAATAATTAATTAATTTCCGAAAAAATTCAATACAAATAATCAGAATTAATTGCTCGTTCAGTTTTTCATTGACATGGGGGTCCACTCGCTACATAGTGTACTTCAGCGGACCAGCAAGATAAGTACACTATGAGGAGAGTTTACTATGTAGAAAGTATAGATGCAAAAAAAAATCAGTATTACAGATGAAAACAATAAAAATTCTACGGTTTAAAGTAATGTTGGTTCTAAAGAAATCAATCAAAGAATATGTTTGGTAATTTTGATTGAATAAGCTTGACAATTCAGTTAAATGAATAAAAAAAGTAGTAACTTTTTGAACTAAGCGCTGAAAATTTTTAGAGTACACTATGAAACGACGAAATTTACACTTAAATGTTACTTTGGGCCTTTAAAATCAGTAGGTGCACTATGAGGAGGTTTCCACTATGTAGAAGTATTATAACATATAAAGCATAGGAGTTCATCCGGGGATACAAGCTCAGTACACTATGTAGAAGTATCTACTATGAGGAGGTACACTATGTAGAAAGTGGAACTGTATTAAAGTGAGGATTTGTCCCATTGCTTTTTTATTTTTCATTATTGTATTTCATTTATTTATTCTATGACTTTTAATTAGAGTTCTGGTCATGTTCAATTTTTAATTATATTTTATACACATTTCTTGTAGATAATTAATTTAATTAATTAATTAATTTATGGGGTTTTTTCGTCGGTTTGTATAGTAATAGTTATATGTAAATACGCACGTGATGTATTTCTGTTTGTCTGGACGTTAGGTATACCCTGGGTATTTCTATTCTGATATCCTTCTTGCCTCGTTTGTGTGTGGAATCATCCTAATTATTAGAGAAGCTTTCGCGCTAGTAGATTTCCTTGCTGGAAAAGTGCTGAGTATTTCACCTTTTTGTTTGGGTCAGCACGGGTCACGTCTCAATTTGAACGTAGAAGCTCAATGGACCTAAAAGTTTTTTCATGTCTAAAACAGCGCATTCAAAATTACAATGCAGTTTTTTTCAGAAAACAAAAAGTAAAAACAAAATAGCAGCTCTTTATTAAATGCTGAAAATAATTAAACTAACATTTTCATAACGTAGTTTTCAGCCACACGTGAAAATTATTAATAAACTTAAGTACCCATTAATTTTGTTTATGAAAATTCGAAACAGTGATAAGCTGTCGGTCAAATGGTCGCGTACCTGTAACGTCTCCTTGGTTGAATTTAAGAGACTTAAATGAAAATAAAAATCTTGTTTGATGCCTTTGAGGGCCCAATTCCTGCAACCCATACAAAGCGGAGAGCTAAGAGGAAGAAGAGTTGGTAGGCATTATTAATTGCCTTGTTCTCCCGCCATTTAGACGGGTCCTCTTCTCCGGACACCGTTCCAGTCGTTTTGTAATTGAGCACCACTTGGCAACATTTTCGGTTGAGGAGGAATGATGTGGCTGCGTCCCGCCAAGTTTTGCACAAGGAGCGACACCCCAGCACGTCACGTGGGCTCAGAGTTTCGCTTCTGCTAAAAACTTCCCAGAGGACCTGCGCAGTGCGTACTAAAATACTCAGTAATTTTTTTTTCTGTAAATTGAAACATCTTAAACAACCAAAATATTTTTAATATGCTGCTGTGTTTTAAATAAACAATTAATATAAGTGAATCCTGTGTCCGACAGTGAATTCATTACTATTATATAAGTTTCGAAACAACATTTTTTAAACTCGTAAAAAATATTTTTACATATTTTTAATGGTTTTGATGGACTGAAGAATATCAATACAAAGTTAAACAGATTTTTATTCTTATCACTCGTGATTTGGGAAGAATAGAATATATGCTTGAGTTGTGAACAGAAAAATGAACTATACTGGATAATAAAATGATAATATAACATTAAATTACTATAGGCTCAATAATAATATGTTAGTTGTTGCTCCTTACCAGTTAGATCAACAAGGGACGTTTCTTCCCCTCACCTTTGACTCTTCTTGGTCATGTTCCATAATAATATTTATATTATATAGGTATGGTGGGTCGTTAAGCTTTTGTGGAAAAATTCCCAAATGAAGAAGGATTGCTCCTGCCGGCTCCTGCTGGGGACTGGATCAAAAATAGAAAGGTTCAGTTGAAGTTGAAGGTTATGGATTTGGGATACTGAGAAAATCCTCTAAACCTATTGTCAGTTTTTGTAGAGCAAATCGCCTTTTAGAATTAGTGAAACCAACCATACTGGCTAGATACAAATTACCAACGGCTAAGAATTTAATGACAATGGGTCTTATCTAAATGACCTGCGGCTCACCTTTTTTCGTGTGTATGATTGTGACTGTTCCTTTTTAGATGCTGAGCTTAAGCATCTATAGGAATGGCTATGTCCGTCCGTCTGTCTGTCTGTCTGTCCGTCTGTCTGTTCTTTATGCGCTACAGGTCACAGTTTTTAAGCGATATTCGTCAAATATTTTTTAAATGGCCACAAATGCAAATGAGAAGTGCCCTATTGTTTTTGAGAGCGATTGAACTAACCAGTTTTTCACAATTAACAGTTGACTGGACCAACTTTTTTAGCCATTTAAAAGCATTGGAGAAAAACGGGTGATTTGCCGCTTTGCATCAGCCAAATGCACCAGCTAAATGGTTTCCTTACAGGCGCCAGTCAATGCACCAGAAACATGCACAAGTCATCAGCACAAGCTACCTGCAGAAGTTACCTGCACCCACAAAGTATCTCTAAGGGGGAAGGTGTACTTGGGGTCACAAAAAAAGACGTCCCAACAATCTCAACTATTTTTTCTTAAACCATGAAAAAACTTTAAATACTTGCACCTCCCACCCACAAAGTATCCCCTAAAACACGCCCAACAATCTCAACTATTTTTTTTTAAACCATGAAAAAGTTTTAAATACTTGCACCTCCCACCCACAAAGTATCCCCTAAGGGGAGGTGGTGTACCTAGGGTCACCCGCAGATGACGTCCCTAAAATCTAATTTGGTTTTGCTAAAACCATTAAAAAACTTCAAATACTTAAACCCCCACCCTCAAAGTATCCCCTATGGGGAGGGGGTGTACTTGGGGTCACTCACAAATGACGTCCCAAAAATCTTAATTTTCTTCCTAAAACCATTAAAAAACTTTAAATACTTGCATCCTCTACCCACAAAGTATCCCCTGAGGGGAGGGGGTGTACTTGAGGTCACGCACAAATGACGTCCAAAAAATCTTAATTTTCTTGGTATAACCATTGAAAAACTTTAAATACTTGCACCATCTACTCACTTAGTACCCCCTCAGGGGAGAGGTGTACTTCGGGTTACTCACAAATGACGTCCTAAAAATCTTAATTTTCTTGCTAAAACCATTAAAAAACTTTAAATACTTGCACCCCCACCCACAAAGTATTCCATTAGGAGAGGGCGGGGGGGGGGGAATGGGGGTCACTTACAAATGACGTCCCAAAAATCTTAATTTTCTTGCTAAAACCATTAAAAAACTTTAAATACTTGCACCCTCCACCCACGTAGTATCACCTCAGGAAAGGGGAGTGTACTTGGGGTTACCCACAAATGACGTCCCAAAAAATCTTAACTGTTGTTGCTAAAACTAATGAAAAACTTTAAATACTTGCACCCCTGACCCACTAAGTATCCCCTTAAGAAGGAGAGGTGTACTTAGAGTCACCCACAAATGACGTCCCAGAAATCTTAACTTCTTTGCTAAAACTATTAAACAACTTTAAATACTTGCATCCCCAACCCCACGAATTATCTCTTAGAGGAGGGGGGGGGGGGGTTTAAGAATTAAAACAAGTCACAATCTTAAAAATATAAATATTTCTTATACCTAATGCTTTACCAACCGCAAACTAATGCTCCCCTACTCAACAAATCATCCTTTTTAGGTTCAGAAGGGCGGGGGGGGGGGATTTATGATCAATCGTTAAATACGTCTGAAAAATTTAAAGCCTCGAACCTAAGGTTGGAATGGAGCACGCGACACCTAGATTCCCGTCTACAGCAATGAATCAGTAATGGCCTGAGCTAAGAAATCTCTGATACGAATCTGTAAGCGTGTCACATATGCAACACATAAGATAAATAGAGTCCCGTCAGCAAGTTAGCTTTGTTTCCTGTCGTTCCAAGAGAAAGTCCTGCTACGTTTCGTGTCTTGCAAAATAGCCGGCTGCTTTTTGTTTTGACGACGTTAAGGCTGGTAGGGGTCAGACACAAATCCCTCACAGAACTGTCCGATCGCATCCTATAGATTCACCGATCGGAGCAAGTTATCGGAATTGCGGACATTTCCGATCTCCTTTTCCGATAGGAAAATCCAATATATCCTATTCCTATATCCTATTGTATGCACGATGATAGAAAAAAATAGTTTGCCATGGCTGAGGATCGAACCCACGACCTCAACGGCTATAGTCTGCAACCTTCACCACCTCGCCACCATGTACTTGTTGAGAAGATAGGGAAGTAAATCAGACTTATAGGCATCTCGTGAAGTTTACATTCACACTAATTGCTTATTTTTCAAATATACTAATTAGGTAACCTTATTCATTTTATGATAATTCGAATATTTTTCAACTGTAAATTAAGAAAATAGCATTTGGTTGACGTAGATTCAAAATCTTCTTGTATATTTTTTCGAAAAACTGCCCGAAAAAAGTTAAATCAGACATTAATAATTAAATTATTAATTTTATAGTTATTTGGAATTTATTAAGGCTATTGACTGGGTAATTTGAGCTATATGCAATATTTTTGAAAAAACCAACAATAGCATCCTATAGTCTATCCTATCGGTGAAACTCTGTATGTTTTCTATCGGCAGTATTTCTGTAGGATGCGATAGGATCCTAAGGGACCCCTTGTTTCCCATCCTGTAGAGCTTTTTCCGATCGGATCCTAAGCTTTATTTTTGTGAGGGATGGCGTTGCTTACCTTAAGAGTGGGTCACTTAAAATTCCACCGTAAGAGCATCCATTCAAGCAATGCTTAAAAAGGTGACAAGCAGTTGGGTAGGCTTATAATTTTGGTAAATTTATGTGTCGTCATTTGTGTCCGTTCCCAAAGCTGGTCAAGCATACGAACTAATTATTTTAGGTTTGCTATCTTATATTTAAATTACACTCGGAAAAATCTATGCTTATCTGCATCGAGCACGGATTGTCAGCAAAAACCAATTGCAATATACCATGATATATTTAACCTGGAATGAAAAACGGGTGAAATTCACGACTTTTAAACTTTATGCTGTAAACATACGCACGTTGATCGTAAAAGGGAAGTGACCGTTCAGAACTAACTTCATTAAAAATTTCTATTTTTGAAAACCTACCCCAACTATTTTTACTTCATGCTGTGAACAAACGAACGAAGCCTATAGATAGTTGATGACAAACCAATAATGGCGTCATTCAAATTCTCAATTTTAAGGAACATAGTTTAACCGAGTGGCACGCAGTTCCTAATTTTTAGTGTCCAGTAAATCTTATACATAAGTTATTTATAAATTATATTTCAACTTCGAGGGTTACACAAGTTAGGAGCCATGCAAGGATCATCTAAAAATGACGTCATTTAGTTATTTTAATTATAGGAATCTCTTCTGTCTTTAGTTGAAAAATCAAATTAATGGATATCCCTAACACCGTCTTTTTCTAGCATACATACAGGGATCCTCCATGAATGAAGTCATCACAAAATCACCATTTTAAGGATCCTTGTTAGTGCTGAATGCAAAATTTGGTAGATTTATATCTTCAAAATCTACTTTTACTAGTATACACCCAATAATTGTCCATAAATAAATTCGTCTAAATGTCATTATTTGAAAAAATACCTGTTATCTGTTCAAACATTATGATATATAGTATTTTTAGCATGAAATATTATTATTGTACATATTAGGATCGTCCAACAATGTCGTCACTAAAATATTGCACTTTGAAGGGTATAGAGTGTATTGTATGTAAATAATGTGAGAAGATGCATCAATTGACTAAAGTCAATATTCGCTGTAAGCTCAGCATCTACTTCAGGCCCACGGTAGGCAAATCCGGCGCGAAGCGCCGGTCTTTTACTTTACTACCCTTACAACTCCCAGTCCCAGTCAGTACTCCCAGTATACTACTTACAATGCGTCTTTACGACAATCAAAACATTCTGCTAGTAACAAACACAATATATAAGTTCAGTCGCTTAGTTTTCTTTCAGTTAGCTCAAGTATTTTACAACACACTAACAGTACTAATAACTAATTTACTTATTTACTAATTACTATTACTAATAAATTATTACCAAAACTAAAATACTTAATACTAATATTAATACTAATTTACTAATTAAATACTAATACTAATTACTATTATTCACTATTAACATTAACTAACTATTTTTATAAATCAAAATGAAGGAATAAACAGAGTTTTTGGGTTTTCCTTGCTTTTGGGCGCTTAGATTTGTAATCAAATTCTGCCTGAATCCTGAATCGGAATCCTGACTAGTGAGATTGATTATCCAAATAATTATATTTCACTTGCCACTTTGTTGAGCATTGCAACTTGCAACTGTCACTGTCATATCGTCATATGCCACTAGAATTGGAATTCGAATGTTGTAAGCAAATTAATGGATTGATACATATTTTGATTTAACAATAATTATTACATTACAAATTTAATATATTACATCCATAAGAAGTGACTTACTACAGCTTTTTTAATTTTTTAATCATGTTTTTATAAGTCAGGAAGTGCGAACTACCTGGAAATAGTTATAATTGTAAACTCCATTTCGGTCATAAAATATTAACTGGCGAGTTTACTGTTTACTATTGACTATCAGTGACAACGTATGACTTACACTACAATCCACAGTCAGTTAAATACCATGGACAGTTGACAGTGTAGTAGAGAAAATTGCATTAACTAGTGACTAGTCAGCTTAAATTGAAAATATGAAGCAAGACAAAATAACGTATTTATTTGACAAAATTATTAATTGTTTCTAGGGCTGCCACATTTAAATTGTACAATTTCAGGACATCTCCCCATACCCCTCCCCCCCCCCCTCAAAAATACGTTATCGGATTAGGTACACTAATGGTGTGAAATTTTTTACTGGTATATATTTCGCCATATCCTTAAAATAGAACAACTCTATGGCAGGTTATACTTGATTTTATTGAAGTTGTACAACCTGGCTAAATATATCTTCCGGTATTTTGGCAAAACTTCAAGAACAAGCAGTTTATAACATAACAGAAACAGACGTTTAGTGAAAAAAATTGGGTCATTTGCATTCGCATTGTCTCTCATGCCAATCCTTTACTTTATGTGGTAGCAAATTGCATTATTATGTTGTGAACATCCTATTGTTATCACTGTAACTTGCTAACTAGGAGAAATCAAAATCGTCAGAATCCATCACCTAGGGTTGCCAGGTGTCCAGGAAAACACTGAACAGTCCAGAAATGGAGTGTCATGTCCAGTGTCCAGGCGGAAGGTTCTACTGGACGCAAAATGTCCAGGAATTGAATGTTGTTAAAAATATAATGCAAAGTCAGTTCTTCAAGATCAGTATTGAATATCTGGAAAGCTATTTTGACTTCTCTGATAGTTCTGCATTTAGTGAAATGTTTGTTTTGCAACTAGAAGATGTCAATTTTAATATCAAATTCAAATATTTGGCGAAGCTTGCTAAAATTCTAGGTATCAGTGTCGATGAAGACAAGCTTTAAATACCAAGCTTTACCAAGATTTTACTTCCCTTCTAATACCATACGTAATATTCAAAGCATTCAAGGAGTATATAAAAATTAAGTGGGTGGCATTTTTTTTAAAGAAGAAGCAAGTCAGTTTTTCAAAATAGTTTAGTTTTTAATGTCAATTTTTGTGGGCAACGCGTATGCAGAGCGTATCTTCAGTCTTATGAAATCGCTAAGGAGCGATGAGAGAAATCGCATGGATCCTAATCTTGTGAAAGCTGAGCTTAAAGTTCGATTGAACTATAATTTTAGTTGTAAAGGATTTTATGATTTCCTTGCTCTTCCAGAAAATAAATCTTCACTTCAAAAGGCGAAACGACAAGAAATATATAGCACTAGCGGGTAAAAGTGACAATATTTTAAATATTTATACTACCCATCTTAATCTGTTAGTCAATTGAGCCTAATTACTATGCATTGCATTCTAGATAATTAATAATTTCGTTTTGTGCTATTGAGAATAAATGAAACGAAAATTTTGTGAACCTTACAGAATATTTGAATTCATTTTAATTGGTTTTACAATATATAATTATATCTTAACGGCATACAAGCAGCTTAGTAAGCTGGCGAGGTAACGTAAATTAGCGCTATATATTTTTAAGCATTTTTTTTTAAATTGTCCAGGAATTTGAATTTCAAAACCTGGCAACCCTATCATCACCTGTTATGTTTTTCTGATATCTATATAATTTGTATTTTATCATCGTTCAAACTGCTGGCTCTGTATTTATTGGAAATATTCGAATCTAAAACACAAAATTCGCTTTCTCTCAAATTTCGGGGTTGTCCCGTGTCCCGACGGACCCATTGGCGGGACGCGGGACAAAATATTTATTTCGGGACAATCCCGCTCATTTCGGGACATGTGGCAGCCCTAAATTGTTTCAAACAGAACTGAACTGTCACAACTGACGTCCAAAGTCTTGTGAGTCAAAAGTGAAGATTCTAGTAAGAACAAAAAATGTAATGTTATGCCTACTCACTACACTCATTAGTCAATTCATAAATAATGAATTATTACTTTTAAAATGTGAATGTTGGTTCTATATTTTTATCATTATGCCTAATCTTGCCTTTCAACTTTTGTGGAGCTTCATTCAAGTTAGCCGACAGCCCGAGCCGACGATTGTCGCTACAAGTTTGCCGACGAGTTTTGGCTAAACCATCAAGTTGGCTGACAGCCGACAAAAGCTTTAACTTTAACGAGAGCCCACAATTGTCGCTACAAGTTCAAAGTTAGCCGACGAGTGTGGGCCAAACCTTTAAGTTGGCCGACGAGTGTGGGCCAAACCTTTAAGTTGGCCGACGAGTGTGGGCCAAACCTTTAAGTTGACCGACGAGTGTGGGCAAAACCTTTAAGTTGGCCGACGAGTGTGGGCCAAACCTTTAAGTTGACCGAAGAGTGTGGGCAAAACCTTTAAGTTGGCCGACGAGTGTGGGCCAAACCTTTAAGTTGACCGACGAGTGTGGGCCAAACCTTTCAGTTGGCCGACGAGTGTGGGCCAAACCTTTAAGTTGGCCGACGAGTGTGGGCCAAACCTTTAAGTTGGCCGACGAGTGTGGGCCAAACCTTTAAGTTGGCCGACGAAAGTGGGCCAAACCTTTCAGTTGACCGACGAGTGTGGGCCAAACCTTTAAGTTGGCCGACAAAATTTACCTACAAGCTAGCCGACCTAGACCGACCCACCCTACCGACTATATCATTTATGAACAATCCCTAGCCTAATTTAGAAAATTCATTTTGTCGGCCAACTTAAAGGTTTGGCCGACACTCGTCGGCTTACTTGTAGCGACAATTGTCGGCTGTCGGCTGTCGCCTAACTTAAAATTTTGGTCAACAATTGTCAGCTAACTTAAAGGGGCACTTGTCAGATTTTGGCTAACTTGAAGCTTTGGGCTTTCTTAAAGTTGACAGCATATTTTTTGACGTTTAAATGTTTATGTTATTTAATTTTTCCGGAAATGAAGTGAAGTAACAGTTGATGATAGTGACTAGTTAAACAACATTTGCAGTTTGTTACTAATTTTCATTCTACATAATACTAAATATATAACTATCTACCTAGTTATATACAGTGTGTGATACTATTAAAATATACTCAAGGGAGTAAGATGCAGTAAAAAATATATTTTAAGATTTATGTAATAATAGCACAACGTAATCCACTTTTATTTTGAACTGCCTATTTTGCAGAGCTGAATTCAGACACACTGAATCTAAGAAGAAACTCTAAATTCGCTGCAGGCATTTTTTTGTTTACACAAAAGTTCTAAAAATGACAGACAGTGAAAGCAAAACTAAGAAAGTTAAATTATCTCCTTCATCTGATGACTCAGAAAGACTGAAAGTTGAAGGAAGTGGGGACGATGGGGAAGCTACAGCTGGCAGTAGACATGATGTGCTGTCGTCAAGTCCAGAATCACGTTCTGCAGAAGAAAGTGTTTTCTTGATTGATCACGTACGTATACTAATCGATATATAGTAAATAAAACTAACTGCCAGATCATTAATATGGTAATGCTCTTCCAACTGCTTGGCAGTATTTTGGTATCACCAAATTGTTTTGTTTAATCTTTTTCAATGTCTTTTTAATACGTCTAACCAAAATGTAGTGTAGCAGCTACAATAATTGGCGCTGACACTGCCAAGCATCAGATATTTCGTTAACATTTTGATTGACGTAAAAAATTAATTTGTTTAACAGATACTGGAATCAATACTTGAAAAATGTGACCGCCAAACTTTGTTGAACTCCCGTCTTGTCTCCCGTCGCTGGGCAATCTACGGATCGAAGGAGCTGCAAAGGACTGTTTGCATCGTATTTTATAAGTTAAAATTCGCTTCTGGGAAACCGCTTGTTACTAGAAAGAAGCGTTCTCTGCCAGACTTGATGACTGTCATGAATAACTCCTCTGAATTCCCTTGTAACTCGTTTGATTTTGCAGATAGCATTGAAGGCAGAACTAAACACTCTTCACCTCAGTGGTTCTTTAACGCTCACGGCTTTGCCATTAAGAAAATAAAATTTCAATACTTATCCATTTATTATTTGAAAAAATTTCTCTTGAAGCAAGCTCCGAACCTTCAGCAGTTGCATATTAGTGCGGATGAAAGAAGAATAATCGACGAGCTCAAGAAATCCTTTTGGAGCTGAAGAACTCGAGAAGGATCCGTGGATGCGAGGCTTGTTCGTCAGAATTCGATCAGGAGGAAAAAGAACCCCAACCCCCGTAGCGAGCGTAGGGACGAGAGAGGAAGCGTCTCAGAGAGCTTTCCTCAGGCAGAGATTTTAAAATCTCTGGGAGTCGGCTTTGAATTGGATTTGTAGCAACATCAAAATTATATTCGCTCGTAGAATTTTTCTTTTCGTTACGTTGAAATTCTATTTGTAGAAATACATCTGACTCGTATTTCATTTCGTATCCTTAAATCTATTTTCGAAAGTAGTTTCCGTTTTTAAAGTTAATAAGTAATTTTAGTTGTGAGAATTAAAAAGGTCGTAGGTCAATAAGCTCCGTTTATTAAGTTTTACATTTCGGACCCCATCCCTCGGACTGTACGAATTCTGATCGAGTAAGCATCCAATGGTATCGTATCTTTTATTAAGTTACTAATATAAAATAAATTCGGACGAAAACAATTATAAATAAATAGATTTTCATTTCCTTTCGTTTTTATCAAAATCAATTAAGCGTATCATTCAATTAGGATTTTCATTTTGTTTTCTGGACATCGGTCCTTTCATTTTCCGTTACATTGAATGAATTAAAGTATATTAATTCGTATATTTAAACAATATATATCTGTACCTACGTTCGGTTAATCATTGCATACTGTGTTTTCCAAATTACTGCATAATAACTTAAGTATCTATCTGTAAGTACATCATTTCATTCGTTCGATTCATACAGCTTACATCCATAATTATTGCTCACTATACACCATCCCATTAGTTAGTAGGCAATAGGTCATAGTTTCTCCCCACATTGCCAGTATCTCTCATAGCAAGCAAGGACCAATAATTAATTAGTGCATTTTAAGGAACGCAGCACTTCGGCCAGCTTTTCCTGCCTACATTAGTTATTGTTTTCTGAAAGTAGGGAAATAATTATTACGATATTTTTCTCCTTTCTCAAAGGTGCGGGGTATCTCGAGACTGACCCCGTGACCTGCCATACGACGCGTAAAATAGAATCAAATACTTCAATAATTAATTTAGAAACCTTAGCGTTAACTAGATAGTCGAAATTCGGGTGTAAACTGAGACACTGTCTGTAGCTGCAAGTTCGGAATTGACACTTGCGTTGAAAGTAGAAAACAGCTACAGGTAATTAAAGTAATTCTAATAAAAGTACTAGCTAACACTTGCGTGAATTAGTAGCAAGTAGTTGTTGTACCAAAGCGGCACTTGCGCCCCGAGTAGGCGATAACTAAATATAGTTAATTTAATTTTAGTTAAAGTTAGAATTGTGAAATATATGTATCACTAAAACTAGGTAAAACTCCGTAGATATATTAGATACCACGGCAAGCATCGTCCAACTTTTGTGGCATCATACGGTCACTTTATAGTTACAGTGCCCGTGCATGAAAATTGGCGTCGTGAAAAACGTGAATATATAGGTAGACCATAGGAGTGGCTGTTATAGCACTGCTCCACTTTCCCTTTTCCTCCGTTAGAATTTTCCGAGGCATCACGCCATCCTATATTTAGTACTTTGCCGCATCAGAACCTTAAGAAAAGCAGTCAGCAAATTCGTCGTGTCATTCATTTCGCAAAGTGAATATCTTATAAAGTTTTAACTTATGACCGTAGAATATTCGAAATATCAAATATTAAATCAAACGTAGACTCCATATTTCGAAATAGTGAGTGAAATTTTGAATCTGCATAGCATTAAATTCGAAAGGTTTCAAGCCAACAATAGTGTGAGGTTTGCCGGTCCGAAAACTTGTAAGTTCTTTTGTTTCGTATATGCATCCAGTAACGCAGCACTTGGCTGCTGATATATTAAACGGTATTTTGGATTTCTATATATTCGTAGGGTTTTATAAGTTGCATCACGAGCAATTCTTGCCCGTTTATTTAGTAATTTTGTTGAGATTTATTATAGTCATAAAAATTTGTAATTTTTCGATACAGCCGCGTATCTATAAAGTAGTCGTACCTAAGAAACATATTTGTAAATCATTATTACGCAAACCGAGGCCGCGTAGAATAATATATTACAGGCATTTCAGATATAACCACGCTCACGCCTATCGAGGTTTCCGAAAAATCCTGCCACATAATTTGCTCGACTAAAGTAAAACCGAAACAAAATCTCTGTATAATTTTGAGGTCAGAATAATCGCATGAATTTACGATAAAAATATTTGTTTGATTTTCGTTATTTTTCGCTCGTTTCATTTCGTTCGTATCGTTATATTCTGATCGGTGCACCTCTCAGCCGCTAGTTAATTCTACCTGAAGTAAAGTCACGCCTCGCGTCGTCGTCGTATACTTATTTAAATCAAAGGTCATAATTATAAAATATTCACCTGCATGTCCGCATGTGTGAGGTCTTAATTTCGAAACCAAAAATTAAAAGTGGTAAACATACCAACACCGAAAATATCTATTATAAATATTTACAAATCGAAACTAATTGAATGTGTGCCTTTTGTTTTTCGTAGACATAATTTTATCCGTTGACCTGTAAAGTTGGTTTGATAGCCACTTCCCCCTTCAAAATCCGATCGTAGATATTCGAACTGAATCTTATATTTTGACCAAGGAGGTCCCTGGATTGACGTATCATTTCGTGACATTTATTTTGAAACTGGACGTAGGGGAATTACCCGAATTTTGACCATAAGGAGATACCGAGAAGCCATCTCAAGTACTCATTGCTTGTAGTCGTCACTAATCAACGAATTAACCGTGATCAAATCTTTCAAGCCAAACGAGCTTGAACAGATCGAGGTACATACATATAATAAATGTAAATTATTTCATTGCTTCATAGAACGTAGAATTGTAAATGCTTTCGTAGGTGCTTTCTACTTGACATTGCATCATATTAGTGGAAGTTGCGCGCCCGAATCGCCATACCCTCACTGCTTAGCTGGTCGCCCCATCAAAATCCATCTCAGAAGTTCATAATTTTATTGAAATCTGGTCTAACATAGCGAGTGTTATTATATTGTGTCTTATATTGTGGAAAGTAGGGAGGCATCGTCAGTAGGCATTCCTACTGCCATTACATCGTTAGGGAATACATACCTAGCCATCGCCACGCCATTCCAAGTTAGAAATTCTTCGTTCATACATATTTGTTTCGACTGAACTCGCGTGACCTCAGTCTGGATCGTACTGCATCGTCTCGTCGAAATCCATTCAACGCGTCTCTTCAAATTTAAATAATTTTCCCATCAGGGAAATAAATCAAAAAGTGTCTAGACTCCTTAAGTGCCAGTAGAGATAAATCCGAAGGCTTTTCTTTTGTGTGCGTTCGTTAACCTCAAGATTTATAATAAAAATTTCGTCTCTTCCAACTCTTATAGGAAGCGACATCGCATTTCGAGAATTTCTTTCCTTTGTCAAAAATAATAATAGTACATAAATTAAATTAAACAAAAGACGAGGATTTTCGTTGGCCCGAATAGATCTCGAATCAGGGCACGGTCGTGCTTCCTAATCATCATCTTCGATATATATCCGAGCCTTTAAAAATCCTGTAGATTGAATAATTGCCATCTACATAGGATATATAGATATAATCAATGAACAAATTAGTGTAGCAAGTGGTATGACTTGACGTTATACCAGATTTTGGATACGAACCAGCGGGGATTAAAGGAAACGAGAACTAATCATTTAGTTTGAATTTCCAAATTAGTTAGGATAATTTATAATACATATGCATATATAAAGCTGCGTACGATTAATTTTTTTTTGTTCTTGTCAGCTACGCTTAAGCCTGTAGGTATCCTTGGATAGTAGATATCTACACAAAAGAAAAACCAGACGATCCATACATTATAATATAACTAATTTCGAATAATTGATGACCGACCGAATTCTGTATACGACTCGATTCCGAAATTCTGTGAGCGCACGCCAATACGTTTATGATCGGTTGGTCATAATTGCCGTTATTGATTGCAATTCGAGTCTCGAATCGAAATTGCGAATTTTGAAAGACGGACTTTCCAGTGACTTGGCCAAAAAAGTTGGTAATTGTCAAACTATTGAAGTTTTTATGTTAACCTTGCAACAAGTCCTACAGTAACGCGCTTAGGAAAATAACTTCATATCGATTGAAATAAATGTATGTAAGTAGGTCCTTATACGAGGGAGCACCCACATTTTCGATATTTAATTAATTCATGGCTCATCGTTTGGAATCCCTGACTAATTTTCAAATTGGTCAAGACGTTGATACTTACGTCACCCAACGACTCATCGCTTTGGCTGTAATTGCTAATAATATAACCGAAGAAAGCCAAGTTCGATTTTTGATTGACGGATTGCCCAGTCATTTGGCATCTCAAGTCATATCTTGCCCCACCATTGAAATTTTTGTTTTGACTTTAAAACGAGTGGTGCAACAGCGACTCTAATATAACTACATACTAGAACTTTAAATTTTTTTTGAAATAGACATAATTATACGATACGCACGTAGGGAAATTGCAAGTACTTCCCATTGATCTAATAATTTTGAGAATTTTCTTGCTTTCCAGTCGGATAATATCTTCGAGATATTTCCACACTGGACGATAAAAGCAAAGCCGGAACTTCGAAGGGAAAAGACATTGAGGAAACTCGAAATCCTCACGGCAGCTTATCGGACGTGAAAGCTGAATCTCCTTTGGCCACTGATAATTCCGAATTCAGTGCTTTTTCGGTACACGGAGAAACCACCTTAGAAAGTCTTCCGCGGGAATTATTGCAATTACCTGAGGAATCGGACGATACATACTTGGCTCGAATAAACGAACAAGCCAAGAAATTTCATCAGGACGTAGACGCAGCCTTTCGGGACGATCACACTTTCGCCTTCGATACTATCAAACCCGTTCGGGATTTATTTTTCGAAATCGACCCCATCTACGTAGGGACAGAGTCAGGACAACCCGTCCTTAGATTAAAAAGATAAGACGACGTAACAAAATCGGTTTCCAAATTCTTTAAAGGCAGAGTCATGAAACCTGGAGGTGTAGACGCCCAAACGTCGGGAGACCCGACTAACGCAGGAGTTATTGCTCCTCAACAAATCAGTTCAGGAAATGTTGCTTCGGGAAATACCGGACAAGGTACTGGCGCTCCACCGGCGCCCTCGAACGTTCCTGGAACGGTCCCCACAGGGATGACTCCTGATCACATCTGTGCCATTGTTGAGCCATTCTACGAGTATTGCTCAGGCGGATTGGATCGTACACAAATCCGGCTCATAAATGAGCAGAAATTAATCGAACCGATAGGCCATTTCCGTGGCGAACGCGAAGCCGCTTTCTGGCTCATCGAATATAAGAAGGAAATTCTCTGACGTAATATTACGTCATACCAAGCCATTATGTCATTGGACCAATTATTGGAGGGTCCAGCTAAAACTTGGTGGTCATCCGAGAAAAATCTGCATTTCGCCACTCTTGATGAAACTGATGCCGAGGAATGTAACCATATTTGGGATCAAATTATGGATTCCATGGTACTCCGCTTTGACCGTGCTCACATGTCGAGCAAAGCCGCGTCAGAGTTACCGAAAACCATATACCGTCCTGGTATGGGAGGTAACGAATATATTGCAGGCCGACTTCATATCTTAACGCAAATCGATCTGAATATGGGAACGGAAGCCAAAATCAAATACCTCATTGAGGGGCTTCCCGATTTACTCGCCGATAAAGTCATGTCATGTTCGAGTATTGACAATATGACCAAGACTTTAAATCGGTATATTGAAATTAATTCTAAGAAGGCCCAAGAGACTTATAATTATACTAACGTAGCTCAGAAACCAGCCTTTGCACGAAGCAATGAAGTTAACGACGTTCCCGATATTAATAATTCTAATACGTTCGTAGGCCACCCCAATTACAATAATAATAGGAATAATAACAATTCGCGAAATAATAATTCGAATAATAATAATCGGGGCCAAACTAATAAGTACACAGATGTACAATTTACAAATAGTTTTTCGGCTGCTCATAAAGCATCCTGTGTGACTCCAGACGGGAGGCCCACTTGCTTTAGATGCCAAAGCCCTCGTCACAGTGTCTGGAAATGTTGGATTTTCATGGATGAAAATAACATCCCATTGCCACCTGAAGCGGAAGGATGGAAACGCAATCGTGCTGGTGGAAATAATTATGGCTCCGGTGGCCACAATAATAATTCCAACTATAATAGTCATCGGAATAATAATTACAACAATCGGAGTAATTATAATCAAAACAGGAATTATAATAACAATCAGAATCGAAATTCTGGTTATATAAATAATTCTAATCATAATAATTCGAACGTAGGCCAACCCACTCCCCAAAAATTTATGCGTTTCGTGCAACTTTTCGCACCCTACTTAGGTAATAGTAATCATAATAATTACCAAAACAACCATAACGATCGAAATGTGCAAATTACGTCTATGGACCAAGATACAGATCTTGTTCCCCACATTGACCAAGTTCGCAACCGCATGGCTCAGAATCAGCCGAATTCAAATAACATACATATGCGAATGTTAAAATTTCAACTTCCGAAAGTAGAGCCTCTTTTAACGTACGAGGCCATTCAGTCGGAAATTGCTCTCCGAAAATTGCAAGGGAATGCAATGACTGAAAATCGTAACCCTAATAATTGTGTCGTACCAGAATCACTTTTCGAGTACCCCGACGTTAACGAGGTACATTTAATTCGGTCAAACCGAATTTTGGGCAACGACATTCGTCGTGATTTTACTTTCCAACATATAAATGGAAAAGGTTTAAATATTAATGTGCTAACCGATACTGGCGCTTCCATAAGCAGTATCAGTCCTTTCGTTGTTGCTTGTCTAGGTATGACAGATTTAATCTAGCCCTGTCGTCCGATCTAGGCTATACTGTCCATTGATACCGGGACACCTCATTTCATAGATAAGTTTATTTTTGTCAAAGTCCAAATCCCCGAGTTGAAAGAATGGATTTTGTGGGGATTCTTCGTTATTGACTCCCCCAGTAACGACGTTGTATTCGGGATGGATATGTTGATCGCGTACGATGCCATGGTCCATTGCAGATTGGGTACCGTGAAGTTCACCAAGGTTGAAAATTGCATAACTGATAAACCTAGGTTCATAATCGACGGTCGGCCAAATCATACTGTATACGCCAAAAGTCGAGTAGGTAGGGCATCGCGGCACCCACCTCAGAATTTACAATTGAATGCGCATAATCCTACTATCGTTAAGAATTATGATGATATGGCCGTAGAATGCATGTCCATGAATGGGAATTTATCTGTTCATGAAAATTTAAACCCTTTAAATTTACCGTTTTTGCCCGTAGTTACGCCAGCCAGTAGGACACCCACGCAAATTGGAAGTACCCATACGATTCGCCCCGACGTTGAAACTACAAGTTCCTTTGATGAGGAAGTGAAAAGTATTGCTACTTCCATAATGTCGAGCACGGCCGAAGCCGAGCTACCGAAATATAAATTGCGCTTATTCACCGTGAATCCCGTTCAATTGTACGTAGACCAAGCCACGACCATACCAATGTATACTGCAGATAGAAACTACAACTGACCGATCGTAGTTGAGCCGAATTTTCATTTGTTTAACAAATACGGAGCGCTAGTAGAAGAAAATAGAATCAACATAGTCAATGGCTCCGGATATTGCCATGCCATAAGTGTTGACGAAGATGTTGTACTTCCCCGACAGGGACTATTTAGTACGTATCGCCCGCTGCCGCAGTGTTACATGCGAAGTAACAAAATAAATATTGACGATCAACAATGCCCCATAGGTGAGGACACAAAGCCTATTCCGGATGAAATTCCGGGTAGCAGGGAATTGACCGATGACAAATGGAATCAATTTAAGATTTTTGAGGGACTTTCCGTTTTAGAAAAACGGATCGTTCGAATATTATTATCCAAGTATTCTTCCGTCTTTGGCTGGAAGCCAGAGGATTTCCATTCCTCAATGATCGATCCTCTAACAGGGAAAACTTTCCAAGTACATATCGATTTACTTGACCCTACGCCCCTAATTCAAACACCCGCAGCTATGTCAAATTTATTTAAGGTCGTGTGCCGCAATGACACCGACGATTTACTTATGAAGCAGATTATCGAACCCTGCTATTCAAATTGGGTATCTCAGCAGCGCGTAGTCAGGAAGGGCACCAACAGTTGGCGCCCGGTTCTAGATCTACGGGAAATAAATAGGAGGGTTAAACCCATCGCCGTGCCTCTCCCACCGATCGTAGATGAAATTAATAAATTAGCAGATTGTACGCATTATTGCCAATTAAATATGGCTAGTTCATACCAACAGGTAGAAGTCGAGGAAGATAGTAGGAACTACTTAGCCTATATAAATCATACGGGTACATGGCGATTCAAAAGATTGGCATTTGGCTTCATAAATAGTGGCGCACTTTTCCAATCGGCTATGTCTAAGATTACGAAGCCCTACAATCATAAATGGTTGAGTCAGTACGTTGATGACTCTGGTTTTGGCGGAAAAGGTTTTGAAGAAATGTTGCATAGGCTAGAATTACTTCTCTGGCTATTCGTTCAAGCTAATATAAAACTAAAGCCTAGTAAATGTCACATAGGATTTCCGAGCATAATCTTCCTAGGGCATCGTGTCAGCAAGGAGGGTGTGTCAATTGATGCCGATCGCATCAAAACTATCGTAGAGTACCCATATCCCACGAATACGACTGAAATCCGTCGTTTTATAGGGATTTTAAATTTCTTTCGACGTATGATCCATGGTTATTCTCGAATGGCTCGACCCTTGTATCGTCTTCTCATGAAAGATGTGCCTTTTGTCTTCGACTCTTCCTGCCGTGAGGCAGTCGACAAAATCAAATCGGCAATCACAAATGCTCCAGTGTTAGCGTTTCCCGACGACAATGCACAACTCGAGTTGTGGACAGACGCATCAGAATTCGAAATAGCGGGCTGTTTAGTCCAGAAAGTAGGTCAATTACGTCGTCCCCTCGGTTTTGCCTCGCATACCTTGACCACGGCCGAAAGAAAATGGTCCGTGACGGACAAGGAGTGCTTCGCTATTATTTATTCTTTACAAAAATTTCGAAATTTTGTATTGGGCCGGAAGGTGCATATCTACACCGACCACTCAGCCCTCACGTCCATCCTACATACGTCCAAATGCAACAGTCGTCTCATCTGTTGGAGCTTGAAGCTCAGTGAGTACGACCTGAAGATCTACCACGTTGCTGGAAAATGCAACGAAATGGAAGATGGTCTTAGTCGTCCTCCGAAAAACTGCCATGTCCGTACTCTCGACAGAGAGCCCGAAATCCGTTCCATTCACATTCGTTCCATAAAAGATGTGGATTTTATCAGACGGTGCGATCGCATTAAGACCGACCTCGAGAAATTTAAAACTCTGCAGCTCAACGACCGTCGCATAAGCAAAATAATTATATCCTTACGTAAGGATATTGAAAATACATTTCTTGGGTATAATAAATACCGGAAAAATTTTCAAATAAATCCAAACTCCGGCATACTCGAGCGCTTGTCAGAAGAACCTTTAGGAAAACTCTGGGTGAGCGTTCTCACTGAAGATTTGGCTCGTCAGTCAATCAAATACTTGCATAATCGATCTCATTTAGGACATGAGAAAATTAACGCCGCGCTCCGGGAAGAATATTGGTTCTTCCAGATGCATAAATTAGTCATGGAAGTGTGTCGTTCGTGTGACACCTGCCAAAGACATTTCATACAACGAAAGAGCCGCTCCGGGCCGCTTCACGTCATGATTACGCCTCAGCTGCCTTACGCAAAAATGTCCATCGATTATTTGGGCCCATTAAATCGCACCCAGGCAGGAAACCAATACATCCTAGCATGCATAGATCAATGTACTAGATTTATTTATTCATTTCCGACAGTAGGACCTACTACCGCGGAAACGATACGTTGCCTCGAACCCCTGGTCCAGAAACATAAGATTCAGGCCCTGGTATCCGATAATAGAGCTGCTTTCACTTCTAACGAGTATTTTCGCTTTTGCGAAAATTATGGAATCATTCGCATTGCTACATCGGCACGTCATGCCAGCAGTAATGCTTTCGTGGAAAGGAGCAATTCCACATTCGGATCCATCTTAAAAAAGTTAAAGTTTGAGTCACAGGATCCTTGGGATTCCTTATTGCCGCATGTAGCGAACGAGTACAATGCTGCTAAACACAGCAGTACTGGGTATAGCCCATACTTTCTTATGTATGGACGATCACTTACCCACCCCTACGATCAAACTATGTCCGAAAGTTCATCTGTGGATGATGACCCCGAGAGGCATCTCATTCGAATCTGTGAGCTTTTCAAACACCGAATGCAGGCTCATCAAAACTCTTGTGAAAACCAATTAAAACGGAAATTGGATTTCGACCGTAGGCATCCACATACAAATTTTAGTATAGGTAATCTCGTTCTCAAGCGAAACTACACTCGCAAAACAGGGACACCAAGTAAATTCATGGTGCGCTATTCCGGTCCCTATAAAATTTATAGTTTAATTGAGAATGAACATGTCTACTTTTTGTGTCCTATGGACTTTGATTTAACGTCACCCGAAAAGCCTACTGAGGTGGAAATGGTACATGGCCATAACCTCCTACTATACATTCCTTCGTTGCTTGATCAGCCTCCTCCGGAGGTGGATCACAATTTAGAGTGGCTTAATTTGTTTAAGCCCACTGCAGCTGACCATGTCTTCTTCATTGAGCCTACAATCGACCCCACCGAGGAACCCCAAGAAGATGGTAAAAATATTTTTCCCGACGTCGTCCCACGAGGTATATATAATCATAGTGCTCCGTCACATCGTGAGCCCACTCCGAGTGCTCCGCCCTACGATATTTTATCTGATACAGATGATTCAGATTCGGTCCATAGTAATGGTTCTATAGACAGCACCGATAAGTCTCACCATTCTTAGCGAGGACAAACTATTATAGAGACTCCCGAATCTAAGAGTTCTCGAGACCCACGGGAGGGAGAAGGGAGTGGATCCGTGTCCGCCGGGCCACGTCATGAAAATTCGCATGTAAGTCCTCGGGACAGAACATGCAGTGTATGGGATCGCTTCGACAGCGCCCAAGAGACTTTTGCGTCGCCGTCTCCGAAAAGAAATTCGATTTCTCCAGCAAATGTGAAATCGAAAACTCCGCCTAAACTTACTGTTAGATCTCCGAAAACTCCGACTAATATTAGTAATTTACAAGGTAATGTACAAAGTCCTACGACCGTAGAGCCAGTAGCTCCCAATTTACCCGGATCCTCTAGATCCCAGATACCTGTCCCAGTTGAAGTAGAGCGACCCAAGAGGGATCGAAAATGTAATACGCGATACGATCCCGCAATTTATCAGATTGGAAAATTGCAATCTTTAGAGCTTGACCGTAGTTATGCTTTCGCGCAATTTACGGATTTGATGTCTCAAGTCCAAGAAAATATTTTTGCCAGTAGATGCGTTAAGCAAAGTAGTGTATATGAAATGCACTGAAAAGGTAAAAATCGAACGAATGTGAACATGTAAATAATTAAAGGTTTGAATTTAACTGTGTGCGTGCAAAATAAGATGAATCAGATTAGCGAGGACGATCTCCTAATGGCGAGCGACGACGAGACCGTAATAATAACTCCGGGTGAGGATGAAAATCTCCTGTTGATGGACATAGATGAAGAAAGTCCTACGAAAATTTCTGTTACCGAGGCTCCCAATAGTCCAGATGAAAAGATGCTCGAAGATCAGGATCCAAACTTGGGTGAGGATCACCGAAAGCGAAGATCTGCGTTGGATGAGCTGAAACAGACATTCGCAGATATTCACCAAAAGATTGAGGATGAGGAGCGTGCCATCCGATTTATGGAAGTTGAGGAAGCGAGTGCAACTCCGAAAGAAAAAGTAGAAGTTATAAAATCTGTACAAAACATTAACGTACCCAAAATTCGTGAGTGTCCAGGGTGTATAAACAGAGGACTCCGTGAGAACTTGCGGCATGTCTTCGATGAATGCCCGGTAAAGCGAACCCAACGGCTCCAACCGTATTCGCCAAATGTGAAACTGTGTTGGTCTTGTCAGTGCCCACATTTGTACCGTAACTGTCCCAATAATCGACATTAAAATTCTTCGTAAAGAAGTATATAGAAGAACGTAGATTCTGTCGACATGTAAATATTACACAATTAAATCAGCTGATATTTTTAAGTGGCATAAAACTGCACAGATTTTCACTATCATAAAATATAATAATTTTTCATATCATAATTTTAGTTTCGTTAAATTTTGCTTTTTGTTCAAATGTAGATAAAAGTGACACGAAAGTAGACTCACAATTTTAACGTTCTATGTCCAAAGGTTATAATTGGGAAGTTTTTACTTTTTATTTTTATTTTTTTTGATTTCCTTCCCACCTTCCAATGCACATAGATGGAAGATTGTCCATATGTAGCGGCGATAGTACGGGGACCCTTCGTGGAGTCCGTGAATGTTGATTTCTCCGGTGATAGTTTTCAGAGTACGTAGAAACTACAATTTAAAATATATAATACTTTCGTGAAAGTAGAAAATGCAGATAATGAACGTAGGAGGATTAATGTGTTTGAGTGTTCTTTCCTATAGTTTACAGGCAAATTCCTCGATACGATGAGGACACCGAAAAAGACGATGAAAAAGAAATCGTACCCGAGAAAATGTTCCATGCTGAAGATCAGTTGGAAATTGAGGAAGAATATTCTGGATTTCCTCAAAGATAGGACGAACACTACGATGAAAAAGGAGAGAAAATCGGATGGTTCGCGTTGGACCAAAATGATATTCTTCGGGACCGTATCCAGCGTCTTAAACTGGAGTTCCGAGCGATGAAGTTAGAGTTCAAGCCGTATCACCGATATAGGATTCGAAAACCGTTGGCTGTTGTTATGCCCTGAATCAAACGAAAAAGTGTAGATGAAGCTCCGGAAAATCCGAGTGATCCGAAAGTGTATATGGTAGAGTACGGCAGTGAAGCCACGGAGGTTGAGCTTTGCCCACCCCCACTCGTGGCTCCAGCTAAGTTGGGAATGGTAAAATTCGGATAGGCCATTTCCCTTATCAATGGTAGATTGATTTGAAAGCGCGTGGGAGTTTATGAGTAACGTACTCTAAAGAAAATTTATCGTTTTGATTTTGAGCCACGGCCATATGCCGGTTGGCTGAGATAGAAAGTTTTTGTATTTGTATTTTGACGTTACCTTATTATGTGCCTATTGGTACTTTTGTTTCGTAGTGTTAGTTATAATATATACAACGTTAGGTACTTTCGAGGTAGTCTTGTGAGTCTGATACTTAGTAAGTACCTAGGCATTTTTTTTGTAGTAACTTGTAAAACGTATTTTTGATAATTTTCGCCCACCTGACGTTTTTGGGCATTTAAAAGTTGTGACTGTAGTTAGTATCAAATTTTCCAGCCACTCATCAGCGAGTGGAGTATACAAAATATTATTAATCGTGTGACGTACCGTTTCTCATCTGTAAATCTGATCTCCGAGAAGATAGACTTGAATCGTTAATTTTTTTTGACATATTAATCGAATCGTTAATTTTATACAAGGCAAATTATGTTTTGGCCTTTTTCATGTAATTTCTATACAAGTGATTTTGATCCCATATTTTGTGACGGTGGATCAACGAGGTATTTTGGTAAATAAAAGAGAACGTAGTAAAATAATTTAATGTGTGTGCAGTTTTCTTCCACATCAATTATTTTCAGTTTCATTTCCGTTTCCGGTTACCCGTTCGGACGTCGAGCGCGGACGTCGACCCTTGGGTGAGGATTTGAAAGAAGAATAATCGACGAGCTCAAGAAATCCTTTTGGAGCTGAAGAACTCGAGAAGGATTCGTGGATGCGAGGCTTGTTCGTCAGAATTCGATCAGGAGGAAAAAGAACCCCAACCCCCGTAGCGAGCGTAGGGACGAGAGAGGAAGCGTCTCAGAGAGCTTTCCTCAGGCAGAGATTTTAAAATCTCTGGGAGTCGGCTTTGAATTGGATTTGTAGCAACATCAAAATTATATTCGCTCGTAGAATTTTTTTTTTCGTTACGTTGAAATTCTATTCGTAGAAATACATCTGACTCGTATTTCATTTCGTATCCTTAAATCTATTTTCGAAAGTAGTTTCCGTTTTTAAAGTTAATAAGTAATTTTAGTTGTGAGAATTAAAAAGGTCGTAGGTCAATAAGCTCCGTTTATTAAGTTTTACATTTCGGACTCCATCCCTCGGACTGTACGAATTCTGATCGAGTAAGCATCCAATGGTATCGTATCTTTTATTAAGTTACTAATATAAAATAAATTCGGACGAAAACAATTATAAATAAATAGCTTTTCATTTCCTTTCGTTTTTATCAAAATCAATTAAGCGTATCATTCAATTAGGATTTTTATTTTGTTTTCTGGACATCGGTCCTTTCATTTTCCGTTACATTGAATAAAGTAAAGTATATTAATTCGTATATTTAAACAATATATATCTGTACCTACGTTCGGTTAATCATTGCATACTGTGTTTTATAAATTACTGCATAATAACTTAAGTATCTATCTGTAAGTACATCATTTCATTCGTTCGATTCATACAGCTTACATCCATTAATATTGCTCACCATACACCATCCCATTAGTTAGTAGGCAATAAGTCATAGTTTCTCCCCACATTGCCAGTATCTCTCATAGCAAGCAAGGACCAATAATTAATTAGTGCATTTTAGGGAACGCAGCACTTCGGCCAGCTTTTCCTGCCTACATTAGTTATTGTTTTCCGAAAGTAGGGAAATAATTATTACGATATTTTTCTCCTTTCTCACGGAGGTTGAAGTACAGTATACACATTCCACAGAAAGACGTCAAGAATCTCTTTTTGATGCAGCTTCTTCGAAACCAAAGCCAATTTTAAAAAATCTAAAGGCGTTCAGATGTGGCTTATCTGCGGAAGTGCCTGGAATTTTAATTCAACAGATTTTGGAGTGTTCACCAAACCTCGTTGATGTAGCTCTGCCCGGGAAACACCTTCATCTTCTCGTCCGACCCACAAATCGGTTTCATCTCCTCAAAAAACTAACAGTTGGTATGAATAGCTCAAACATTGAATCATACGAACTTTTTGCCAACCACCTTCAAGATAACAAGAATTTTGCAGTTCAAGAACTTTGCTATCGGGCTGGCAAAAAGGATGATGATGACGATTATGATTATTTCGATGAAGAATTTAATGCAAGAGCGACTCAAGTATTTGCCAAATTTTTAGCAGCCTCCTCAGCCACCTGTCGAAAACTTGTGTGGCTTCAAAAAGATAAATTGGAAATCCCGCGTATGCCTCAAGTGAAACATTTAACGATTGAGTTCTCCCTGGACCGCGATTCCAATGACGATGATACTCAGATCTTTGAACGAGTTAATAGTATGCGTGAAGGTGTGAGCCTTGGGGATACTTTTCCCAATTTGAAATCTCTCGAATTACGAAGCGAGAGTCGTTTGGGCATGGAGAATCGTCCCGTTGCACCTATTTTTAACGGCGGTGATCCCCTCTCTTCCGTCAACTTGAAGACAGTTACCCTGAGGCTTTGGCGTCCTTCTGAAAACGTAGTCCGAAGTTTCGAGGAAATGTTTCCTAATTTTACTTTTCAAAAAAAACATCCAGTGTACAGGGATGACGATTTAGACAGCGACAAGGGAAGTGGCGATGATGAAAGTGACAATGATGAAGCGGATGATTTCGAAGCTCTAAGAAGAGGACGACGATGTCCAAAACAATGATGACAGAGAAGAAAGTGACGAAGGGACACTGAGTCCGTGAGAGCTCGTAAGGTGACGAAGGAAATTCCTGCTGTCTGTACTAAATAAAATCCTAATTTTCTATTTAATTGTAAATAAGTGTTCATGTACAGTAACCTCTTGGTCTTAAATACTTTGGTTTCTACGGGGTTTTTATACTGTTACAATTTCGAATCCAAAAATTCTGTATATCATTAACAAATATTATCTATCTGATTAACTTTGTAAGTACTGGTTGTATAAATAAAAGTAGGAATGCAATCCACTAGAAAACTATTAAAAAAATCGCAAAATTCACCCGTGTACTAGCATAGCTAGTATCACAATTTCTTAATAGCTTCATCAGTAATACGATACCAAAAATCAAGCTGCTTACGAGAAAAAAGAACAAGGATGCACTGACTGAAAATCTGGCAGTGGCACCTAGGGTTTGAGGTCTTGGCCTGAGTCGCCTGAGGAACTGTCCTATGGCTTTTTTATTTAGTTGAGGTTTAATTTGATATTAGATTTTAGATACATTTTTTGTTGAACTTCTCGTAATTCTGTAAATTAATAGTTGTATACATGTATACGTGTGTATGTTTTGTATTTGTGTATGTCTAGACGTTATAGGTGCCCTGGATATTTTCACCCTCATATTCTTCTTGTTTGATTCAACGAATCATCCTGATTATTAGAGGAGCTTTTGCGCTAGTAGACTTCCTTGCTGGGAAACTGCTCGGTATTTTATTCTTGATTTTTTGGGTCAGCTCTGGTCACGTCTCAAGTTGAACGTAGGGACTAATGAGTGGAGCCAAGAGTCTCCTCATGTCTGGAACAACACATTCAAAAAAGCAGTGTAGTGTTTTTTTAAAAACCAATTTGTAAAAAGTAGCAGCTCTTATGGAAATGCCGAAAATATTTTAACTAAAATGTTTATATAATAGTTTTCAAATTTAAAACAAACTTGAGTAAGAATTAAAATATTTTGTACAAATATGAAGCAATGGAAGTTTGTCAGTTAACTCCTTGTGTACCTGCAACGTCTGCTTCGTTTAATTCAAGAGACTTGAATAAAAATACAATTCTTGTTTGAGGGCCCAATTCCTGCAATCCATACACAGCGCAAAGCTTAGATCCAAAAGTGGTTTCCAGTTTTGTCTTGAAGTTAATTTTTAACTCTGCTAAATCTGCAACCAGAACAAAAATATTTTTAAGATTCCTCGGTCATCAAAGAAAGCGTTTACAATTTATTTTTAAAAATAATGTGTCAGCTAAAACAACAATGTAGACACACAACTATTACGATGTACTTACTTTGACAGTTTCCGATACACGGCTCAGTCCGAAACTTGTGGACCTGCGCAGAGCTTAAACCTAATACTTTCACTGGCTCCTCGCTCGCAAATCTGACGCACAAGTTCTCCGGAATCCCTGTGAAGAACGAGTCAATGGCGGAGGTGCTCTTTTTACTATTCTTTGGGTCCTCCAAAATCTCGAATTTCTTTAGAAGTGGAAATGTCGTCCAAACAGTGTTTCGCAACTGGCAGGGGTGTGTGATTGTTAAAATAGAAATATTTGGAAACAACTTTGACAGCTTGTCACTCCCTAAAACGAAACAGCTCATTTCCAGCTCGGTCACACTCTGGACTCTGTCTCCTGGAATGACGCTAGGTGACGCCTCTTCAGTAATTTCACCCAAACGGTCCAGGGCAAAGAAAGCGACAAGTTTCTCCCATGAACTAATATCCCGCTTGGGGCTTAACTGCACTTTGCGCAGACGTGGAAAATAATCGTATGGGACTCTGCTGCTTTGGTAGGAACTTCCATATTCAAACTGAAATAAATTCCAGTTATAAATACATGTTGCAGCAATGTCCTCATCAAAATAGGTTTTACCTATGAAACAACTTTCAAACCCGTTGCTATAGTCCCAACCATAATGACTCCATGATTCACTGTCTTCAACCAGTTCCATGGTTACTAAATTAGCCATGGACGGAAATTTGATTTTGCAATCGAGGTGCTCACTCGCGACTATTGTAAGACTTAAATATTGCAAGGTATCCTTGCTCCATTCTAGAATTGAATTAAGCACCGCAATCAAACGTTGGTATTCGGTCTGATGCGTAAAATGTAGAGCAAAATTCACAATTAATTCGCTCAATGCTGATCTTGCTACGTTCGGAGAGTAAAGTGGGCCTTTGAGCAGGTTTCCAACTTCTTCTGCGACGCACATCCCATCGAATATTTCCACGAAGAACTTTAAACTGTATGCCAGATGGGATTTTTTCTCTTCTAGTAACATTTCGAGTGTAGAAACATTTACGTTATGAATTTTTGATAATTTTGGTGAAATCTGGAGGAGCTCGTTGAACAGTTTCGGACGAGTAGCAACACATGGGATTATTAATTTCCAAATTATTTCATTGAGTCCGAGATACAGATGAGAATCTTGAGAGAGGGAATGTCGTAGGATTGTGTCATCTCCCAAGACGTCATCGCTGGACTCAAAAAACCTGTCAAATTCTCCCAAATCAAGACACTCCAAATTAGGCGCGTGCTCATAGAAAATATTCTGCAAGGCTTTTGCAGGGAACGCATGAGGCAGCGCGAGACTTTTGAATTTTGACCCATGCAGTGAAAATAAGCGGAGTAGTTCTCGTCGTCCTTCGTCTTTTTCTTGAGTGCCACTCGATACACTGAGATCCCCGAAAACGTCATCCTTAATTTCAGCATGGAAACGAATGCTTGTAGAGGGGAAGGCGGGTGATGAGGACAGGAGTTGTGTCAGCTCTGAGACTGAGTTTAAAGGCTGGCGGGCATTAGTAAACGTTACGTTCTCTTCTTCTGACCCTGTTCCAGTCACTTTGTAATTGAGCACCACTTGGCAACAGTTCTGGTTGAGGAGGAATGATGTGGCTGCGTCCCGCCAAGTTTTGCAAACGGAGCGACACCCCAGCAGCTCACGTGGGCTCAGAGTTTCGCTTCTGCCAAAAATCTTCCAGAGGACCTGCGCAGTGCGTGGCATAGCAATTATTTTCCGTTTAGGTAAATTAAAATAGGTTAAAGAAATAAACTGTCTTAAGCATACTGTTAATAAATTGTGTGAAAGTCAGTAAAAATCAGAATTACATAATTAATTAAGAAACCACATTGAAGTAAACTTGTAAGAAATTATTTTTTAAGAGACTCACTTCCACAGGAAAAGCTTCATTCTTCCACTTATCCGCCTCGTTCTCAGAGTTCATTAGGAAAGACGAAGATTCCGCGAATTGAGCTGGAAACCAGTCACTGCTGCAAATGTGAGTCAGGATCCTGGTGACGAAGGGTGTAGAGCGAAGAATGAGATATACGCAGTTTAGTAGAGACGATAAAAGATTTAAAGCTTTGCGAAATAATCCGTCACTGCTGTTCACGGATTCATTTTCAGCTCGCTTATCGCTTGTGAGTGCATCTTGTGTGAGAGATTTCCCCCACTTCTGTCCTGAGCCCATTTTGCCAACTAATTATGTGAACAACAAATCAACAATAATTATTGCTAGATTCATGCTTTTGAGTCTATAGATGAATACATATTTTTTTAATGTTGTATTCAGCGCTGTTGGAAATTACGCCTATATCGTTTTGCGGGATTTTTGACACAATAATTGCTTTGTTTTATGACTCAAAAACTCTTGAATATCAACATGTAAATCCATAAATAGTAACAATTTAATTGATTTCATTATTAACGAAGCAACCTTACCTATGTACTAGTATGTACAGGTGGTAGTAATACAGAATACAAAAAATGGTTTAAAAGCTTATTTCAACTTCTGTACAATCTCTTATGACGGGCTGCAGAAAATAAATTCAAAGCCAAGAATTTGATTTTGATTTTGATCACTCGCAGTTTGGTGAGAAAAGAAATGCGTGCACTGGAGTTGTGCACAGGATGAAGAGCAACAGAATACAGGTTCAATAATAATTATTGTTGGTTGTAGCCGTAGCTCGAGATAGGTAATTACACACGGGACGTTTCTTTACCTCGCCCTTGACTCTTCCTGGTCCTGTTCCATATGAATATGTATTATGTAGATCGTTTTGCTTTTGTGGAAAAATACTCAAATGAAGACGGCTCCTGCTTCTGCTTCTGCTGGGGACTGGGACCAAAATAAAAAGGTTCAGTTGAAGGTCCTTCAGTTTGGATACTGAGAAAATCATCTATAGACTAATTGTAATGCAAATTACCTTTTAGGATTTGTGAAACCAACCATTGGGGCTGGCTACAAATCACCAGCGGCGTTTAATTCATTGACAATGTGTCTTATCTAAAGGACCTTCGACACACTCTTTTTCGTGTGTAATATTGTGAATGACCCTTTACTATGCAACGCTGACAATGAGCATTTGACAATCGCCACATACTGCGGTTCTTGTCCCCCCTTTATATATTGCAGTTATTATTGAATTTAAATATAATTGCAGAGATTACATTGTTCTGTAGAAAGTATCTGGAATGTCATTTGACAAGATAAATACGTTTGGGGTCGCACATAAAGTGCATCACAGGTGGACAGGTGTAGGGTAAATAAGTGTCTTCTTGGATTTTTTTAAATTTATATCATGTTATTTATGTAGTAATTGAGCTCGTGACATAGCCACTGTGGGAAATGGAAGCAGAAATAGTTTACTGCTGCTGAGGAGGTGTTTATACAACACACTCATGTACATAATAAGGAAAACGCTAACAGGGACCGGGCACAAATACCGTCGTCTAAAATGAGGGTAGGTCACTTTCAAAAACAAAAACATCATATGTTGAGGGTAGGCATTTACACAATACTTTAGGGGGTATCAAGTTGGGAGGGTAGATCCAGAGGAAAACTTGGGTGGCGTCATTTGTGTACAGCCCCTGAGAGCAATCAAAAATAAACTTTAAATTTAAGTTTAACTAGTTTCGCGCAAAAATGCGCAACTTTTCTTTTCATAAAAATGTAGCTAATTCATGGTACTATTTTAAAAAACAAAAACCCCAATACTATTTACGACACCTTTGAGATTTTCCAATTCTGAGATTGTCCATTTAAAGACATTCAGCTGAAAACGGACAAATTAACTTTGCATTTTGATTTCGTAAGGTTCCAAAAGTTACAGATTTTTGAAAATACATATGGTTTAAGTGGGAGAATTGCATGTTCTTTCAGAAAAAAAATGTAAAATTGTTTATAGTTAAACTGTCATTTTAGCTACTCTGTAGACTGTATCTGGTTTTATTTCCCACAGTTGGCGATGACATAGGGAAATGGGACAATGGGAAGTTTGTGATGGCATCATTTATAGACGGCCCGTTACTTATTAGTAGTTGTTGATGGTAGTTATAACAGTTTACAGTTACAGGTGACAGGGGTGGCTCTGGCTCTAACAACCAGTTCAGTAAGTTCAGTCGTTCAGTTTTCGTTTTTAGTTAATAATTCTTAATTCAGCAGTTTCCATTTCCATCAGTATTGTACAACACACTGAAAATCAAACTTGTCGAGCTCAACTTGCTTTTCCCTCAGCCCGCGAATTTCTTAAGTTCAAAAATATGTTACATGCTATTTTATACTTTGGGCAAATTATAGACGAACCCTGACTATAACCCATATAGATGCGTGCATACTGCATGACATGTAGGTAAAATTGGTTGGACAAGATTTTAAAGTTGAAAGTGAGGAAACCTAAAACTATGATATTTGAAGGACGTTATTTATGCACGATTCCTACCTAAAGCCCATATAGGTGTTTGCATTCTTTGCATACTGCAGAACATGTATACAGAGTTGGTTGGACAAAATATTTGAAGTTTGAAGTTAGGTGACTTGAAACTACTTTTGAAAGACGTCATTGATGGACGATCCCGATCGGTAACCCGTATAGATGTGTGCATACTGCATGACATGTAGGTAAAGTTGGTTGAAAGAAAATTTAAAGTCCGAAATAGGATTAATTAAAAACTATGATTTTTGAAGGACGACATTGATGGACGATCCCTATCTGTAACCCGTATAGGTGTGTGCATACTGCATGACACGTGGGTGAAGTAGGTTAGACAGAACTTTAAAGTTTGGAATGGGGTACTTAAAATCATGATTTTTGAAGTAAGTCATTGATGAACGAACCCAATCTAGTGAATGTCCGTGGCTTATAGTAATGAACATGAATCTCTAAATGGCGAGAAGGGGGATCGCACTCTAGAGCCCAGACCTAAGCATGGATTTTTTTTATTCTACACTGCAGTGCACTGCAGTCCCAAACCCGCAACCACTTTACAAGGCTGGCCTTTTAACGTACACACATAAAAATAACTATAGCTGCCCTTTTTATTTGTTAAAAAAATTTCCACTTGTAATTAAATAGGTAAAACTTGAGCGGCTCTCAGGTACACGAATCTAGATCTTATGTAAAATCGCCCTTTTTTTTTATACCGACTCGAATATTTTAATTCTTGGTTCATTCAACTGCTAATTGCGGATAAACTATAATTAGGATATTCACCAAAAACTATACAGCACATCTCCCTCGCATTTCTGGGCCATATGAACTTATTGGAGTTTCATCACTTACAAAATGTGACCTGTAGCGTGCGACCTACAGCCATTGTGACAGACAGACAGACAGACATCCAACACCAGATCAATAGATGCTTGCTCAGCATCTAAAAAGGGCGGCTTTGCATGAGATTCAGATTTGTGTACAGTGTTTGTTGTCTGTTAACAGCAATGTTGATTTTAAATATGATACCTGCAAAATATGATGCTATGATGCTAAATGAATGATACCTGCACAGTCCAATAAATTCCCTGGACTCAATACATTTCAAGCATTTCTGTTTCATAATTAGGTGGAGAAAATAGGGTTTTCTTTTTTTTTATTATATAAATATTTAAAATAACCAGGAATCGGGTGACTTATAATTTTAAAATATACAAAACCTTCTTAGCTAAAAAATTTAAGTTTTTACTGTAAACACACACTTTTCATTAATTTATGTATATAGCTAACCTTATATGTAACTTTTAAAAAAATTACTATTTAAAATAAAAAACAAAACGAATAGCTTATCTGTTAATTTATTTGTTACAAAATGCGTCTTACAATATTTGAACAATGTAGGCACTTTTGAACTATTTTTAACTAACCAACAATTAGTTTTTTTCTTCCGATTTTACAATTTTGCATAGTTGAGGATCTGCAGCTGCAGTCCGTATGTAAATATTGCTTGTTACTTTTTGTTTCTTTATGCCTTTGCATGTGGTCTTTAAGATGTCATTGATGAGCAGTGCTTAAGTCACAGTCCTTGTAAATAGCAGCTTCTTCCTGTAATTTCTCTGACCTAATTTAATTCCTTGTGACGCCATTTGATATGACTATGAATACCCGAATTCTGAGCAGAGCGGAAGGGGCAGTGCGGACACTGATAAGGTTTTTTCACCACTGTGAATGCGCATGTGTGATTTCAATGTATACGACTCGGAGCAAGTGTACTCACACAAACAACACGTGAACGGCTTATCCCCGCAGTGAACACGCAAATGTCGCTCTTACTTGAATTGCTCATGAGTTGAGTACTTGCAATGCTCGCACTTGTATTTTTTTTTACTCTCCACCCAATTTGCATCCTTTTGCATTGGATTACATTTGCAGGATTTTGTATGTTGGGTTTTATGGTTATTGTGCGAGAATTTTCTTTCACAAAAGTTACATGAAAAAGCCTTTTTTTTTGTGTGTGTAAAAATATGTTGAACTAAGACGTTATTTGTAAAAAACTTTTTTGGGCATAATTTGCAGCTAAAATTTCTTTCTTGAACTTTAGTGGAATGCATCTTTCCTTTGTGATAGTGCAAGTTTGCAAGTGACGAACCAGAAAAGTAACATTGTGCGCATTGATATGGCTTTTCACCTGTGTGCAACCGCATGTGGTCATTTAAACTATAATTATTTGTGCTTGACTTTGATTTTGCACAAGTTGCACTCAAATTGAGGTGCACTTATGTGATTGAGCAGTAGCCACGTTAGGTTTTTCCCACATTTTTTTTCATGCCATGTCTTACGATATTCGCATGCGTAGGTCCGATTGAAAAACTGACAGGAAAATGGTTTTTCTTGGATGTGCGTATAACTGTGATTACGCATACTTGCTACAGTAAAAAAACATTTAGAGCAACGCGGGTAGCGTTCACTTCGCTGTCTGGTTTCTGGGTTTGGGTGGTGAACAATCTTAACGTGTCTTGTTAAATGAGATTTATTGCTGGTCTTGTAGCCGCATTTTAAACAATGATACGGTCGTTCAGTATCATGTACCATTGAATGCTGATGTAGGTATCGTTTAAATGGAGAGGAGTATGAACATAAATGACACTTAAATAACTTTGATTATTTTTTCATGCGCTTTAAAGCACACACACTGGAGAAATCAATTGTGTTATTGCAATTATTCACTGATTTAACAAGTCTGATTTGGATTTCTTTATTTATGTTAAACTGGCGGAGAAGTTTCTTATCTTTCTCTGCTAACTCAAATACTAACTTCATATTTTTTTTATTTTCATCGGTTTTTTTAAAACAATACAGGATGACTTATGGTACCGACAAGCAATTAATGTTATACTTTTTTTAACGATCAAAGAATAAAAGCATGCGAAACAAAGAGTTTCGAGCAATTTGGCAATTGTAAATACTCAATTATTGAACTTATGGTGTTGCCTCTTGCTCCAGCAGAAGCCAAAAAAAATTACATGTTTTTTCTGCAATGGTGTCCAGGTTGTACAAATAAGTAAATTCAAATAAACACTTCAACTTTTTACAACGTAATTTTAATACGAAGTTCTACTATCAGCATTGACGGCAGCACAGGACCTGAACAAAGTAAAGAAAGTAAGAAATACGACTGACAATGAGACGGAGTTCTTTAGTAAATCTTCTACAGGTTAGAGACGCAGGTAGCATCACGCAAACACATTCTGTAGAATATGATTATTGATTATTGACGGGAATCCAGGGTGGCGTCAAAAAAGAACGTGAATCTATAAATCATTGTATCCACATAGCTTTTTTCGACAATGCAATCAGCTAACCTTCAAGTCGAAGCATTGGCAGAGCTTCAGTGGGTGAAATGGTCGGAGTCAGAGCCATATGAGACCTTTAAAAGTGATACAAACTTCCTTTGTAAATTTAGGGGCACCTCAGCAAAGTACAGGAAAAAGGAAAGCAATTCCAGGAATAGAAAAAAAGGTCAGACGGCTAGGTTGATTTATAGAGGTTTAAAAGCAGTATAATATCGTTATTTGTCGTACATAGCTACCCTGGAATTGTTTTCTGCTTTTGGCTTATTCAGTTGTCTCGTAGACATTATTTATAGCATTTAAAATCAGAAAACCATTGCCATTGAAATTTGTGTTGTTTACATTTACATAGACCTTCACCACCAGTACTTTTCTACATTTTTGTTTTATTTTAATATTTTAAAACTTATTTATTACTTTTACGTTACTTTATTATGTTTCTTTAAAAATTGCACTCTCAGCAAAATCTGCACAAACCAGTATGTATTTTTATTCAATTATCAAAAAATGAAGCGTTCAAAAAGTTTATTTTTATAACAAAAGTATATGAAAATTAATTTTTCAAATAAACTCAAAATTGCATAAAATTAAAATGTGAAAATCACGCAAATAATTTAAATACAAAGCTCATATAGAAGATTGATTCTCACTCTTTGAGTATCAAGTCCCAGTGTTTTAGTTTGCCTTATTATTGCTCATGTACAGGAATTCCATTGGAAGCCAACCTTGCAAAAATTTACGGTTATTTTGTCCTGAAAATAACGTAAGCGAATTTTTATCAAAATATGTTTGCCATTTGTGATTGGTGCCAAGTATTTTTTGATCTTCGCCTATACTACGACATAATTAATTGCACAATGTTAGAGTGATTTCTCCTTGCAAACATGAAGTATAAAATCGCTGGTGAAGAGACAACATGGCCCAAGTCCAGTAGGATTACGTGGGACTTGGGCCATGTTGCCTCTTCGCCAGCGAAATGTGATTTCATTTCAATAACATGTTCATGAAACGTTCTGCATTTGGTATAAACATTACGTACAACCTTTTGCACTTTAAAATAGCATGTAAATACGGTATTTTAGATTTAGAACAAAAAATATCTTTGAGTACAAAATACAACGTTTTTTAAAATTCCATTAGAGCATAACATTTCCTGATCTTTAAAATACTTAGTTAGTTTAATTTTATGAGCGCCTTAAATCCGCGATGTTTAAATAATGGAATTAGTTGACACGTGATTTTAATTCGGGGAAAGATTTAATTTATATTGCAGCAGGCAATGGTAAGAATAATATTTTACAGGTGTTTATTTTTAAACTATTCGTATTAACTGAATAAGTTACAATTTATAAATAATTTAAATAATGAATATAGGTACAACATCTTGTAATTAAATGTTGTATTGTTAGTTATATTTGTAAATATAAAAAGTACAGTTTATTAAATACAATTTTCATTTTTTTCATTATTTTCCTTGATACCTTTTGAATTAGAATTAAAATTATATCAGTCCATACAATAGGCTAAAAAATAATTTTTTTGCATAAAATTCACAATACTAATAACAGCGCGAAGACGTTAGGAAGTAATTGTCCTGCAATTAATATCAATATCAGCGCGTGCCAGATCAGGGAAACTTAGCAATTTCTAACAATATTAACACTCTAGCATGACGTCGTTTTACGTGATCAGTCATTTGATACTTCTGACCTGCAGCAAAGTTGCAGTGCGGACATTTGTGTGGCTTTTCATTTGTGTGTATCAGCAAATGCCTATACAGGTTCACCTTTGTCGTCGCTCTGTACTCACAAAACGAACACTTAAACGGTCGTTCTCCCGTGTGACTCATCATGTGAGTTATTAAATTACGTCTCACCGATGATGCATAAGCGCACAATTCGCACTTGAACTTCTTCTGCTGTCGAACCCACTCCTCGTCTTTTTGCTTTGGATTTAATTTGCAAGTTATTTGGTGCCGATTTAGATGTGTTTTCTGCGTAAACTGCGTTTTGCAAAACTCACATACGGATTCAGAATAAGTTTCTTTAGTGTGTGTGCGTATATGGTAATAGAGCTTGTCGTTTGTAAAGAAACTTTTTGGACACAACTTGCATGCAAAGTTTCGAATTCTATTTGGACTGTGTCTGCTTTATATGTGACAACGTAGAGTTCGAGATGAAGCTGCTGCGTAGTCACATGTCTTACATTAGAAGAGTTTTTTAAATATCGTGGGCGAAGTATCAAATCCGCTTCCTTCCAATTTTCGCTGGAAACAAATCCGCTTCCTTCCATTTCACCTTAAAAACAAATCCGCTTCCTTCCAATTTTGATTTAAATAAGCGTTTTTGTTGTCAAATTCATAATTACATGCATAGTAAAAGTGCAAATCGCTCTAATTGCATCAAATCCTAAAACGCAAAACGTTCTAACTACATGGATTTTAAAACTGCAAACGGTTCTAACTACATGATTTAAAAAAATCAAAATCCACTAAATACATGATGTTAGTCACCAACTGTTCTAACTACATGATTTCAAATGCAATTTGTTCTAACTACATAGGCTTAAGTTACGAACTAACCTAACCAGGTGCATAATTTAAAAAAATACAAAATGTTCTAACTACATAGGCTTAAGTTGCAAACTAATCTAACCAGATACATAATTTTAAAAAATACAAAATGTTTTAATTAACTTGTATTAGGTTGCAAAATTTTATAACTACATTGTATTAGGTTGCAAAATGTTCTAACTACATTGGATTAAGTTGCAAACTAGTCTAACCAGGTACATGATTTTAAAAAAATACAAAATGTTCTAACTACATAGCCTTAAGTTGCAAACTAATCTAACTAGGTACATAATTTTAAAAAATACAAAATGTTCTAACTGCATAGGCCTAAGTTGCAAACTAATCCAACCAGGTACATGATTTTAAAATAATACAAAATGTTCTAACTACATAGCCTTAAGTTGCAAACTAATCTAACCAGGTACATAATTTTAAAAACTACAAAATGTTCTTACTACATAGGCCTAAGTTGCAAACTAATCTAACCAGGTACATAATTTTATAAAATACAAAATGTTTTAACTACATTGTATCACTACCTATAAAGAGTGTGTTTTAGAGAGATTATTGGAGAGGAGAAGGAGTGGATGGATTAATTTAATTAGTATGAAGATGAGGAAGAAAGATTAAGGGTACTGGGAATCTGTAGGGTGAAGATGGGAGGCTGGAGGAGGCTGGGACCCGGGCAATGGAGAGAGAGGGAGGGAAAGAGATGCATAGGGAGCAATGTAGATTAGTAGGTAGGTAGGGCGAGGAGATGAGTGAAGAGCGAGATATATAATTCAATTAGGTACAGTGTAATGGGACAGAGACAGACAGAGAGCGAGAGAGAGAGAGAGAGAGAGAGAGAGGTATTATTATTATTATTATATGACAGGGATTCGGTCCCAAATGGACCAACGCCGCCGAGGCCTTTATGTAGGTAGGTGCGTAATAAATAAATCCGTAATGTATAGTCCGATTTGAAGTAATAAGATGCAATTCAATGGGACCGAGAGAGAGAGAGATATGTTGACAGGTATGCAAATGCAAATAATACCTTATTAAATTCTGCATGGAGACGGTAAACAGAGAGAGATGCGATTGATATGGTACGTACGTAGTTGTAGTATCGATTAAAACAATCAATAATTCCAACCTGGGCCTGGATGGACAGAGAGTGCCGGGGAAAGGAGACAGTGGCGAGAGATGACTAATTCAATTAAGTGGCACAAGAGAGAGAGAGAGAGAGAGGGAGGGAGAGAAATGTATGTATATAGGAAGATACACGTTACGCATAATTCAATTAAGGGCAATGCAAATGGTATGGTACGCACGAACGTAGTAGCATGTACACAGTGCCCGGACCTGACGGGACGGAGTATGAGAAATTTAAAGCTATGATGCGCGCATGTTCTACACAGCACTAAAATGTAATATATGATTATTTTATTTCTTGACTGGTGCCAGTCCCATGGCCGGGATGGACGAAACTAAATGTTCTCTCTTCATGCCTTCCTTGCTTTTACCACCACTGCCTGGATCTGCCTTGACTCTTAGCTTCCTCAAACTTAAATTTGACTTTGTTTTGTTCCTTCTTTTTCATTTCCCAACTTTTACATTCTACCTTTGTGCTTTATTTTTCTCGTTTGAATTCTGTCGTGTTGAAGTTTAGCTTTTGGTTTGACTTTATTCTTTCTCCACTTCTACAACCAACCTGGATTCTGTTTGCTCCCTCACCTTATATTCTGCTTTGTTTTGTTCCTTCTTTTTATTTCCCAACTTTAACATTCTACCTTTGTGTTTTATTTTTTGGTTTGAATTCTGTCGTGTTGAAGTTTAGCTTTTGGTTCTACTTTATTCTTTCTCCACTTTCTTTTACTTTCACCTTTACTTTATGCTTCTTTTGTAGTTTTAAAAGTTCCGTAGTAATATTTCTTTTGTAAAAATAATATTTTGGTCTAAGTAAAGTTGGTATATAATTAAATATGTTGTGTATTAAAATATTTTGCTGTAAGTTACCCGACACAAGATTTTATGCATTTGTAGCAACATGTATAGTGTAGACATGTTAACACTAGCGTAAATGGAGCTTTCTATGTATACGTATGTAAATGTCATGTCATGTTATGTAAAAGTTGTAAAAATAAAAACTCGAGCGTTTTGGCACTTTACCTACCAGGGGCAATGTGAATAGGGGTGCAAAACGTCCTCCCAAAAGTTTCAAAACTTTCTCTGTTCCGAAACAAAATTTTATATTTAAACTTGATATTTTGATGTTAAAAAATATGGCGGATTTTATGGACGACACAGAATGTTTGTTTTCGCGCTAGAAAAATATTACTATTTTGTTTGCGGGGCAATTTTAAAATATTTAAAGCCATTGTGTGCTCCTGATTTTTAGAACCCATAATATCAAAAAACATTAGGCTTTTTCGCGCAGTTAAGCAAGCAGTATAACATCGTAGAAATGTCTTTGCCCATGTAGCAATATGTATTGGTACAATGTGTGTCCTTTAAATTTCTGGTTGTAGAAACTTCTTGTTTACAGGGTATACTTGTTGTTGCTAGTGTATATGTTCACACATGTAACCATCTCAGTGTACCCCTATACAACTATTATTTTTTAGGAATGGCTACTGTTCTCACTGTTTCTTATATAAGTTGTATTACAAAAGGCAAAATGTAAAGGTTTGAAATAGGCGGTCTCTGCAGTAGTTCTCCTTTGCATGTCTACTAAATAACATGATTGGAAATGCAATGTGAGTCCTCACTTTCAACGTTGCAAATAAATAGAAACTTACAATTATGTTTCTTTGCTTTGTTTTGTGCCATCGAAATAAATATTTTACAAGAAATAGAATTCGCTGTTGCAACTCAACTACACCTGCAGTATATTTATGCTACTAATATTAAATCTAATTTTTAAACGTTCGAGTCTAGAACTCAGGGTTTACATTTTATACATTTTATTTTACTTTTTAAATATTCACTCATACAAATTGAGAGTATAAAATATTTCACACGTTGGTAATAAACTCTGGACAAAGTATTATTATATTTCCCGCATACGACTTGCTACTGCTTTTTAAAATTGAACACAGAACTACACTTTAAATTTATTACAAGGACTTGGCAACATTTTTACGAGACATGACTAGTACACACACATTATTATTGCCGTTGGACACACTACATATAAAACACACACTACAAAATTTAAAATACTACAAATGTTTTATATTATTATGCTTTTAAAATTGCAAGTTGTAGTTTGAAACTTATATGGCGCCATTGCTGTTTTCGTCGTCTGCATTGCAGTCTTCGTCAGAATTGTCAGAGTCGTCAATGTCTGAATCAGTGACGGCAGCAACATCAGAATAGTCAATTGGTTGTTCCGGTGACGGTTGAAACCCTGACACTGCAGTAGAAATAACTCCATCCCAATCGATTTCCACATGTTGTGGTGCCGGCTGGACTTTGACGGCTGGTTCTTTAAAATGTTTTCCTGTATAGCTTCTTGGGCATTCAACTTGGACACACACTCACACACACACATTGAAAAATATAAAAAATGTATGAAACGTTGATGCTTTTAAAAACGTTCCACACTGCGTGAACAACTTATACTTCTGTAATTAATACGCATCAAAATGTCAACAAATACGAATGTTGTGCGTTTAATACATACGCGTTGCCACATTTATCAATACGAATTGAGACGTTAAATTGTACGCATATTGTTTTTTTAATTATCACACAATGCAACTATAATCAATATGCATGTTGTGCCGTTAATAAAAACGCACTCTGATTTTAATCAATACGCATAAGGACACACAATTATACGCGCTTAGGGTCTTATGATTTGTTATTTATACTTACAATATATTAATATTTATATTTACAGTAATACATTTCATTTATAGCATTTATAACATCAAGCATTATTCTGTTGCTCATTCAAATGTTGCTACAGCTGCCCAGTATTAAACTAACCGTCAAATATTTAACATAAACATGACACATGTAATATTACTGAGTGAGCTAGTATGGGCATGTACTGTTGTCACGTTTGGTATTGAGCGTTTTGTACATGCGCAATGAGATTGGTGTTTGAATATCACATTCAGCACTAATTCTATCCTTCGTGTGTCATAAGATATACTCAACACCGTAGAGTTTGATGTGTCATATCTTTTTAATATAGCTACTAGCTACTCGCGCCTTAAATTATTTAAAAGTTTTAACACAAGGAAAGGAAAAATTATTAGTAGTTCATACGTCTTGGATCAACAGACCCCGTTTTACTTTATTCGAGCTGAAACTTAAATCAATGGCAATGTTGTCTTTATTAATAATTATTTATCGATGACTCTACTCAATACGCATTGAGAAATTTATTAGTGCGTGTGTAATGCTTGTCCTAATAACAAAATTCAAATTCTAACAATAAGCACTGATACACTATTTAATAAATATGTTGTGTCTCCAATAATTTTGCATTGCGACTCAATGAAATACGCATTTGGACACTATTTCATAGGCATGTAATATGAATAATTATTTATCGATGACTCTACTCAATCTAAATCTACTGCCGTGCATATTTTAGTATTGATAATTGTCTTAAACATTGTGTAATGTTGAACGTTTGAAAGCGCTATGTACATTTTTGGCAATGCAAATTGATTGATGTTTTAAAATGTGTAATGAATATTGACTGCTGTCATTTATATTTAATGTGTAGCTGATAATAAATGTATCAAAATGTTCAGTGTGAGGAATATGGGTGCGTGTGCTGCAATTAGTTTTAATGTGTGGTGTATTTTGTTGTAGTTAGTTATAAATAATGTCACAGTATTGATAAATGTCGCGGTACGTATATGTCTGGGGCATATTATGCGTATTATTGAGCGTCTCATTGCGTATTGTACATCGTTTCTCAATATGTATTGAATACTGTTTTATTATGTGCAGTGTTTGTTGTTAAAATTAATTTAATTCAATGCATTAGTACTGACTAATATTTCTAAATGTGTATTGTGAAATTTTGTAATGTGGGATTGTACATTGTATTCTATTGTGTGTTAAATAATGCTTTAAAATGTGTGATGTATATTGTCTGAATTAATATTATACAACGTTTTAGTATTGATTGATGTTTTATGCTTTGTTTTGTGACATGTCATGATGCGTATTGTACATTGTTACTCAATATGTATTGATTATTATTTTAAAACTTTTAGTGTATATAGTATGCTTACTATTGATTTATAATGTGCACTTAAGAATAAATGTATTAGAATTCCTAGTGTCCCGAATGTAGATGCGTACTTTTGAATTATACTTAACGTGTATTAAATAATAATGGTTTTCAATGTGTAGTGTATATTATATTACCTAATTTAATAAGTTGTCTGAGTGTCAATACCTCTCTCAGTTTATGTAATGTGAAACATCTTATTGCGTACTGTACAACGTTTTCAAATGCGTAGTAAATAATAATTTAAAACGTGTAATGTAATTGTGTCTGAAACATTATTGTATATTATTTCCTTATGTGTATTAATTATTGTTTTAAAATGTGTAGTGTATATTTCTTGCAATAATGAATATATATGTTATGTAACTATTATTAAATATCTCAGAATGCTTAGTGTGAGAAATCTTGAAGTGTATTCAACAATTAGTTAAACGTGTTGAGTATATTGTTGTTAGTAGTTATAAATAATATCGAAGCATCAATAAATGTCGCGATACGTACATATTTAGGGAACAGCATGCGTATTGATTTACGGCTTAATGATTAATTTACAATGTCTTTATGTGTATTAAATAATAGTTTAAGATGTGTGGTGCAAATTTACAAAATCATTGTGTAGTGTACAGTGTTTTTTAAAGTGTAAAGAAAACTGTTTTAATATGTGCAGTGAATATTGTTGTAATTATTATAATTAAATGTATCAGTATTGTTCAATCGTAATGCGTATTTAATAAAGGCAAAACAATCGTATTAATTTAATTTTCAATGCGTGTTGGTTTAATTTGCCACGCATAATTTTTACAGCTACAGCATTTATATTTATTGAATTGTCAACGCATATAAAGTATATTCGCAACGCTTTAATAATAAAGGCACAACATAAGTAGGCATTAGCGTCTAAATGCCTATTGATTATAGTTGCAATGTGCAGGTTTTAAATACTCAACATGCGCACTGACTAGCGTATAAATGCGTATTTCCTATGCATAATTTATATTTGCACAACATGCGAATTGATAAACGTCTTACTAGGCATTAGTTAAATTTGCAGTGCGTAATTCAGATCATCTGTGCTCATAAGCGTCTCATTGCGTTTTGATTAAGGATGCAATGTGTAATTTATAAAGGCACAACATACGATCAATGTCTCAGTGAGTATTTATTACATAAATGTAAACATTATCACGCAGTTAGCTCCTTCGAAAGCATAATATATAATACTCATGTTTTATTTTTTAACGAGTGCGTTGCGCAGCAGTAATTAAAGTATATCGCTGTACTAGTCAACCTTGTTTAAAAACGATTATTATATTAATGTTGTTGATTATATATAGAGTCGTCATTTCAATTCCAAGAATCTGTAGCAACTTGTGTGTATAGATTGATGCTCTGTTAGTTTTAAAAGTGGTATGTGAAATGATCATTATCGTGATTCCGCCTGAACAAAACACTTCCAATACCAACGCCTTATGCTACAATTGCGTAATATATAACGTCATTATGCGTGACAATTGAAGTTGCAATGTGTTATTTCTAAAGGCACAACATGCGTATAGATCAATTTCCTAGTTCGTATTATTTAAATTTGCAATGTGTTATTATTAAATTCACAACATTTGTATTGATAAGTGTCTCAATGCGTAATTATTAGAAGCAAAATTTGCGTTTTGATTAACGTCCTAATGCGTATTGTTAAAAGGCTTAACATTTATAGTGGCTCATGTCTCAGTGTGTATTGATACATTTTGCAGTGCGTAATGATACCGACACAGCATGGGTATTGATTCACGTCTCAATTCGTATTGAGTAGAGTCATCAATGAGTAATTATTAATAAAGACAACATTGGCAATGATTTAAGTTTAATGTGTGTCCAGCAATAATTAAAGTATTATCCTTGCGTTTAGAGTTGAGCTTCAATAAAGTCAAAAGGAGGTCTTTTGCTTCAATGCGTATAACCTTACAATAACTTTTACTTTCCTTGTGTTAAAACGTTTTAATAATTTAAGGCGCGAGTAGCTAGTAGGTATATTAAAAAAGATATGACACATCAAACTCTACGGTGTTAAGTATATCTGATGACACACGAAGGAAAGAATTAGTGCTGAATGTGATATTGGAACACCAATCTCATTGCGCATGTACAAAACGCTCAATACTTACCGCGGCACCACTATAGGTTAATACAAGTCCATCTTGTTATATAACATGTTTCATGCTTAGGTTAATAATTGTATGAACAGACGTCAATTTAATTCAAAGAACCTGTAGCAACCTGTTTGTGTAAGTCAGAACATTGTTTTGTTCTTTTTACAAATGCTTTACAAAATATTTGAAATTGTAAGTGGGTCTAAGCAAACAAATTGAAAGCATAGAACCTGTCATTCGTAATTTATAACGACTCAATGCGTATTAGAAAGGCACAATATTTAGTCAAGTAATTAAGAAAATATGCGTAATAATTACCGTTTGAAAGCGTATTGTTTAAGGAATCTTTAATTTTTCTGTGCACTGTGCGTTTTTGCAAGCATCAAAATATAATGAATTTATAATGTTTTTAATGTGCGTGTTGCGGTTTGTTGAGCGGTATTTGCAGTAAATAGCTGTACTAGTCAATTTTGTTCCATAACATTTTCTGTTTTATGTAGTTCACGTTATGTAGAGCAGTCAGCCTAATTTTGTGAACTAGTGACAGCTTGTGTACATAAGTGACTTGTGTACATAAGTGAAAATAATGCTCATTGTTTTATAAATGGTAAGTAAAATATATTAAATTGTGATTGGTTTTGAACAGAATTTTAAAAACTCAAAGCATAAGGCCCATATAACGTCTTATTAGTATTGATTAAACTTGCAAAGCTTACTTTTTATACACACAACATGCGTACTGATTAGCGTCTCAATGATTTTTGTTTTACATTCTAATGCGTATTAATTTGCGTATCAATGCGTGTTGATGTGGGTCGCTATGTGTAAATATTTATTTCACAATATTCGTATTGATTTACGTCACAGTGCATATTAGTTAAAGTAGCAATGCGTAAATATTAGAAATGCAACATTCGTATTAGTTAGCGTGTCAGTGCGTTTTGTATACATTTACAATGCGTAGTTATTACATTTACAACATGCTATTTATTAACTTGTTAGTTTGCAATAAATTATATTGCTATGTTTTAGTAATAGGAAAACAAGAATCCTTTGGAATTTAAGTCTGAATGGGTACAACATTAAGTAGTTATGCGTAAATATTGGAGACAAAACATGCGTATTGATTACTGCCTCTAAGCGTATTGATACATTTTGCATTGTGTAACTATAGCGACACAGCATGGGTATTGATTCACGTCTCAATTCGTATTGAGTAGAGTCATCGATAAATAATTATTAATATTACATGCCTATTAAATAGTGTCCAAATGCGTATTTCATTAAGTCGCAATACAAAATTATTGGAGACACAACATATTTATTAAATAGTGTATCAGTGCTTATTGTTAGAATTTGAATTTCGTTATTAGGACAAGCATAACACACGCTTAAATAAATTTCTCAATGCGTATTGAGTAGAGTCATCGATAATAAATTATTCATAAAGACAACATTGCCATTGATTTAAGTTTCAGCTCGAATAAAGTAAAACGGGGTCCGTTGATCCAAGACGTATGAACTACTAATAACTTGTCCTTTCCTTGTGTTAAAACTTATGAATAATTTAAGGGTGGAGTAGCTAGTAGCTCTATTAAAAAAGATATGACACATAAAGCTCTATGATGTTGAGTATATCCAATGACACACCAATCATAAAATTAATGCTGAATGTGATATTCAAACACTAAGGTCATTGCGCATGTACAAAACGCTCAATACTAAACGTGACAACAGTACATGCCCATACTAGCTCACCCAGTAATATTACATGTGTCATGTTTATGTTAAATATTTGATAGTTAGTTTAATACTGGGCAGCTGTAGCAACATTTGAATAAGCAACAGAATAATGCTTGATGTTATAAATGCTATAAATGAAATGTAATACTGTAAATATAAATAATAATATATTGTAAGTATAAATTACAAAGCATTAGACCCTAAGCGCGTATTAATGTGTGTCCTTATGCGTATTGATTAAAATCAGAGTGCGTTCATATTAACGGCACAACATGCATATTGATTATAGTTGTATTGTGTGATAATTAAAAAAACAATATGCGTACTAATAAGCGTCTCAATTCGTATTGATAAATGTGGCAACGCGTATGTATTAAACGCACAACATGCGTATTTGTTGACATTTTGATGCGTAATAATTACAGAAGTATAAGTTGTTCACGCAGTGTGGAACGTTTTTAAAAGCGTCAACGTTTCATACATTTTTATATTTTTCAATGTGTGTGTGTGTGAGTGTGTGTCCAAGTTGAATGCCCAAGAAGCTATACAGGAAAACATTTTAAAGATCTAGCTGTCGAAGTCCACCCGGCACCACAGCGTGTGGAAATCGATTGGGATGGGGTTATTTCTACCACAGTATCAGGGTTTCAACCGTCACCTGAACAACCATTTGACTATTCTGATGTTGCCGCCGTCACTGATTCAGACATTGACAAATTTGAAAACTTTGAAGAAGACTGCAATGCAGACGACGAAAACAGCAATGGCGCCATATAAGTTTCAAACTACAACTTGCAATTTTAAAAGCATAATAATATATAACATTTGTAGTATTGTGAATTTTGTAGTGTGTGTTTTATTTGTAAAGTGCCATACGGCAATAATAATGTTTGTGTACTAGTCGTGTCTATTTTATAAGTGTTGTCAAGTTCTTGTAATAAATTTAAGATTTAGTTTATTATTCAATTTCGAAAAGCTGTAGCAAGTCGGGTGTGTAAAATATAATAATACTTTGTCAATAGTTTATTACCAACGTGTAAGATATTTTATATTCTGAATTTGTATAAGTGAATATTTAAAAAGTAAAATCAAATGTATAAAATGTAAACCTTGGGTTCTAGACTTGAACGTTTATGAATAAGATTTAATAATAGTGGCATAAATATACTGCAGTTGTAGTTCAGTTGCAACAGCGAATTCTATTTCTTGTGAAATATTTATTTCGTTGGCACAAAACAAAGCAGAGAAAAATAATTGTAAGTTTCTTTTCAATTGCAACGTTAAAAGCGAGGACTCACATTGCATTTCCAATCATGTTATTTGGTAGACATGCAAAGGAGAACTACTGCAGAGACCGCCTATTTCAAACTTTTACATTTTGCCTTTTGTAATACAAGTTATATAGGAAACAGTGAGAACAGTGGCCATTCTTTAAAAAATAGGATTGTATAGGGGTATAATGAGATGGTTACATGTGTAAACATATACATTAGCAACAACGAGTATACCCTGCAAATATAAACTTTCTACAACTATTAATTGAAAGGACACACATTGCACCAATACATATTGCTACATGGGCAAAGACATTTCGTCCATAAAATCCGCCATATTTTTTAACATCAAAATATCAAGTCCAAATATAAATTTTTGTTTTGGAAAAAAGAAAGTTTTGAATTTTTTGGGAGGACGTTTTGCACCCCTATTCACATTGCCCCTGGTAGGTAAAGTGCCAAAACGCTTGAGTTTTTATTTTTACAACTTTTACATAACATGACATGACATTTACATACGTATACATAGAAAGCTCTATTTACGTTAGTGTTAACATGTCTACACTATACATCTTGCTACAAAAGCATAAAATCTTGTGTCGGGTAACTTACAGCAAAATATTTTAATACAACATATTTAATTATATACCAACTTTACTTAGACCAAAATATTATTTTTACACAAGAAATATTACTACGGAACTTTTAAAACTACAAAAGAAGCATAAAGTAAAGGTGAAAGTAAAAGAAAGTGGAGAAAAAATAAAGTAGAACCAAAAGCTAAACTTCAACACGACAGAATTCAAACCAAAAAATAAAGCACAAAGGTAGAATGTTAAAGTTGGGAAATATAAAGAAGGAACAAAACAAAGCAGAATATAAGTTGAGGGAGCAAACAGAATCCAGGTTGGTTGTAGAAGTGGAGAAAGAATAAAGTCAAACCAAAAGCGAAACTTAAACACGACAGAATTCAAACGAGAAAAATAAAGCACAAAGGTAGAATGTAAAAGTTGGGAAATGAAAAAGAAGGAACAAAACAAAGTCAAATTAAAAAGCTAAAAGGATCCAGGTAGGTAGTAGTAGTGGTGAAAGCAGAGAGAGAATTTGGAACATTCAGTATCGTCCATCCTGGCCATGGGACTGGCACCAGTCAAGAAATAAAATAATCATATATTACATTTTAGTGCTGTGAAGAACATGCGCGCATCATAGCTTTACATTTCTCATACTCCGTCCCGTCAGGTCCGGGCACTGTGTACATGCTACTACGTTCGTGCGTACCATACCATTTGCATTGCCTTTAATTGAATTATGCGTAACGTGTATCTTCCTATATACATACATTTCTCTCCCTCCCTCTCTCTCTCTCTCTCTCTCTCTCTCTCGTGCCACTTAATTGAATTAGTCATCTCTCGCCACTGTCTCCTTTCCCTGGCACTCTCTGTCCATCCAGGCCCAGGTTGGAATTATTGATTGTTTTAATCGATACTACAACTACGTACGTACCATATCAATCGCATCTCTCTGTTTCACCGTTTCCATGCATTGATTTTAATAAGGCATAATTTGCATTTGCATACCTGTCAACATATCTCTCGCTCTCGGTCCCATTGAATTGCATCTTATTACTTCAAATCGCATTATACATTACGGATTTATTACGCACCTACCTCTCTCCCTTTCTCTCTCTCTCTCTCTCTCTCCCTCTCTCTCTCTCTCTCTCGCTCTCTGTCTGTCTCTGTCTCATTACACTGTACTTAATTGAATTATATATCTCGCTCTTCACTCATCTCCTCGCCCTACCTACCTACTAATCTACATTGCTCCCTATGCATCTCTTTCCCTCCCTCTCTCCATTGCCTGGCTCCCACTCTCTCCAGCTTCACATCTCCAGCCTACAGATTCCCAGCACCCTTAATCTTTCTTCCTCATCTTCCCACTAATTAACCACTCTCTCCATTCAATAAATAAACTCTCCAGAATGGACTATAAACATGTAGTTATGGTCTATATCAAAGTATGTCGTCAAAATGCTAAAAGTGCAAAATTGATTGCCCTATTAAAAGCCGAAACCTAAAGCCATAAAAATACAGCTTACAGATTCAGCTTTCTCCGAAAATTAGGATTCGGATTTAGATTAAGCTAACATAATTATATCATTTTGGATTCTGATTTCGATTTAGCTTAACAAAAAATTTAGCTTAATTGTGCTTTCAGATTCAGATTAGGCTGCCTAAATAACAGAATATTGAAAAATTGAATTTCATGCACAATCAAAAATCTCATTTTTCGACCAATCACTCTCTTTAAATACACAGAAGTGATAGATCAAAAAAACAGCATCATAGGGTTTTACTCGCGAATGCTATAATTGGTGTTTGAAAATTGCAATTTTAAAGTTAATTATAATTTTAAAAAATTAAATGTAATAACTTGCAATTTAAAATAAATTTTTTGTTATCAAGAGATTCAAAATCATATAATGCATGTCAAATAGCATTGAGAAACGTAAAAATATGATAAGTTATTTAGATATGTAGAAATAGGAGAATACTGAAAATTTGAATTTTCCGCCAAACACAAAATGTCAAATTTTGACTGGTCACTCTTTACAAATATAAGAAAAAGATAAATCAAAATGACAGAAATGAGGAGAACAACAATATGTATTGCTATTGACGCGCGAATTATCAAAGCTTTATTTTTAAATTGCACATTTAAAGGTAATTATAATTAAAACAAATAGTAAATTAAATAATTTTCAATTTTTAAAGAATTTATATTTTTATTTTAAAAGAGCTTTAAGATGATGCATCAAATGTGTTATTCCGTTAAGTAATTCAAAACTCGTCTAAATTATGTAGATAAGTAGGAATTACTGTGTCTATGAGTTGTTTAGAATGAAAAATTCAATAAGACTATAGCACTGGTATTAATCAAGGGCCAAAGCGATTAGTATAATTTATCTAAGATCCCCAAATACCAGCACGTGTTTCATATTGTATTATATTAAACGAGAGATGGTCTAGAAGTTGCTGATAGTGCTATTTTCTGGGATCAACGTGCTAAGGCTGCGATTGCAATTATTCTTAAATAACTTCAGTAAATCAGCAATGTGTACACCACCGCACTGCCTTTTCAATGAAGTTACATACTTGTTAGTTCCAACAATATGATAAACCAGCTTTGATTTCTAGATAAAAGCTATCTTAAATAACAAAAGTTGTCCAAAGGAAAAATAAAAAACTTCAACGACGGCCCTGTCATGCTAAACCCACAACAGCTAGGTTGACTTGCGAGCGGTATGTATAAGTCAAAAACCAAAATTAAAAAAACACTCTCTGAAAGCTCGCGAGGACAAAGACGGACACGTCCGCCGCCCATGAAGTTGAGAGCAAAAATCAATACGAAAGTCTATAAATACAGCTATAAATCAGCCACACCGATTATCAATAAATTTGAATATGTTAAAGAAAACTGCGAATACTGATAACAACAAAATTTTACCAGACCTAAGCCTATATTTGTTAGTCAAATAAACCTTTAGTGAGTATTTTATCTATAATTTGCCAATGAATTTAGTTTTTTAACAATTAACATTTAAGTTTTTACTTTAAAATATGCCTTTACGAACTAGAAACTGATCTACTCCCTTAACGTTTATGCAATGTAATTAAACTGGCTTGCTTAAATGCTGATGGGCATTCACATAAAATAGAAATTATTTAAACATTAAAGGAAAGGGAACTGATAATACACTGCTGCAGTTGCTAATTATCATGTGAGGCAAATCTTTAGAAAATCCAGTCTTTGTATAAAAATTTTCAAAATGCACGAACGACCTTAATTTTAGTACAAAGAGCTATCTCCTTGGGCGCACTGGCTAAGCTGTCATATTCTTCAGATAGGCTGCCTGCACTGCAAATGCTTTAGCTAGCTTTGATCATATATCTGCTTGACTGCTAAAAATCTGGCGCTTCACGCCGATTTTGGCGACCATTGGCCCGAAGTAGATGCTGAGCTTACAGCAAATTGGCTTGGTCACTGGTAAACAGTGCTTTTGCAGTAAGACTAACATGGCGCTTTCTCAGTAGGCGCCTGTAAAAGTAGGCTAAATACAAGTTTTTACTGGTGAAAAGAGCTGGATTGTAATATTTGAATGACCTCATTTAAAAACGGTGCCTTACCATATTTAGGCCGCACTTGTATGTCCGTGATGTATTGTAATAAAAAAGGATCCGTAAAATAGTGATAATTGAAAGACGTACGTACGGAATAACCGCTACCATATATGAGCCATATACGTACGTACGTGAAACACAGTGAGACAGTTGGATGCCAAAAGCTAGTAAGGTAACCAAAACTTAGTGCCCAGACCTGCGCATGGAGATCATCAAATTCGACACTGCATTCCCAAACTCACAACCACAATACCAGAATACTTGGCTGTCCTGTGAACGCGTATAGATAAGTACCTCAACTTGTAATGTAAATTCGTCAAAAGATTTCGTGCAATTTTATTGGCGAAACATGACAAGCTTACATCCATGTATCTACCTTAATGAATTGTCACCCCTTTTGTTTCACTTTAAAACATGATTTTAACTTTAGTCCAATCAAATTTAATTGTGGCTAGATGCCTAACCAGATTTTAACCAAAAACTACACAGCACGTTTTCCTGAAACTTGCGGACAATAAAAAGTTGTTTCAATTTAATCAGTTCAAAAATGTGACCTGTAGCATGTGAAATGTAGCGTGTGACCTGCAGCTATACAGACACAGACAAACAAACAGACAGCCAACACTATTCCAGGAGATGCTTGCTCAGCATCTAAACAAATTTAATGTTGGTGATAAGGGTACTTCAAATTATGATATTTAAAGGACGTCATTAGGTACGATCCCTGAATATCTATAACCGATATAAGAAATTTCATTACATGTATTAAAAGCAGGTTGGAAAAAATGTTGTTGGAAATGGGGCTTCTTAAAACTATAATATTTGAGGGACGTCATTAGGGACGATCCCTAAATATCTATAACGAATATACCTGGATAAGTTCATTACATGTATGGTAAAATAGGCTGGAAAAAATTTTAATATTGGAAATGGGGGTACTTAAAACTTTGATATTTAAAGGAAGTCGCTTATAAACGATCCCTACATATCTATAAAAAAAATTGGGAAGTTCATTACACGTAGGTAAAACAGGTTTGAAAAAAATTTAAAGGTCGAAATAGAAGTACTTAAGACTTTCATATTTAAAGGACGTCATTATGGACGATCTCAGAATATCTATAACCAATAAAAATATACTTATCAAATGTGAGTTAAAACAGTGGGGGATGGAGTGACTACAGGCTATTAGTTGGAATTGGATAGTTAATTCATTTATTGGATGGATTAAATTAATTAGTGGAAGATGAGGAAGAAGATAAGGGGTACTGGAAATCTGAAGGCTGGAGGCGGGAGTCTTGCAAGGTAGGTAGGTAGGTAGGTAGGTAGGTAGGTAATAAATCCGTAATGTATAATGCGATTTGAAGTAATAAGATGCAATTCAATGAGACAAAGAAGAAGGAGAGTTAATGCATAGTAAGTGTTGCCAATTATTTGTGTCTTTACAAAGGTGTGCTAAATCTAATGCAAATTAGAGCCATATAGTAAAATGCATCACACAGGCCTATCAAATTGTATATGAGCTGTACAAGTACACAGGCAGGTTTATATTTGATCTTTGATCAATTTGTAAATAACCACTTTGTAAAAACTTAACAACGTTGTATGGGCTGACGCCAAATCGACTCAATGAATAAATTATTATATTATTATTATTATTATATACAAAATTAAAATGTTCTTGAATTTATTACAATTTATACAATATTTATATACATGAAATACAGGACATTTAATTATTCAACGATTCATTCAACAGTATGTACATTATATATCTAGGTTACATCTACACTACACTAAAGATATATACACTTCTTACAAGCTAGAGCTTAGTATTTAATAAATATATGTAGTTCACAAATAACATTGACATCAAACAGCTAGGTTGCTTATATACTAAACAATTGAAATACACAAGTCTTACAAATACAGAACACTTAATTATTCAAAGGTATACTTAACAGTATATACATTAAATATCTAAGTTACATCTACACTATAATATAAATATATACACTTCTTACAAGCTAGAGCGTAGTATTTAATAAATATATGTAGTTCAAAAAAACATTGACATTAAACAGCTAGGTTGCTTATTCACATAACAATTAAAATACACAAGTCTTACAAATACAGAGCACTTAATTATTCAAAGGTATACTTAACAGTATAAACATTATATATCTAGGTTACATCTACACTATACTATAAATATATACACTTCTTACAAGCTAGAGCGTAGTATTTAATAAATATATGTAGTTCACAAATACCATTGACATTAAACTGCTAGGTTGCTTATACACTTAACAATTAAAATACACAAGTCTTACAAATACAGAGCAATTAATTATTCAATGGTATACTTAACAGTATATACATTATATATCTAGGTTACATCTACACTATACTAAATATATATACACTTCTTACAAGCTAGAGCTTAGTATTTATTAAATATATGTAGTTCACAAATAACATTAAAATTAAACAGCTAGGTTGCTTATATACTAAACAATTAAAACACACATATCTTACAAATACATGACATTTATTTATTCTATGCTATATCTTCTATACAGTATGTACAATAAACATCTAAGTTACTTCAATATAATAATATAAATATACAACTATTACAAAATAATATATCTACTTATTTAACAAATCTTTATGGACAAGGAACAAACTAAAATTACAATCATTGGGGTCTGAAAATACCCGTAATATATCTTATGTGTTAAATGCTAATCTATTTACACTCACTACGTACATGTAATGATCTACGGATTCCATAGAATTTACAATAATATTACACGGTTTGTTTGTTTCAAGCATTTGTTTATAATTGTCGTGCCTGCATTGGCGGTACGCAATAGCCGGAACACCTCTGCATTTCTGTTGTTCACTACTGTTTAAATATAACATACTATACATTTTAGGTTTAAGTGTAATTAATTCTGATACATCTAAGCTCTGTATTCGTATTTTGCCACTCTCGTCTTTATTTGAATGATACAACTCTGAATATTGATTTTTGTAGCGCTTAAAAAACTCATGATTCCGTGGAAATTTGCTGAAATCAAATTCTGCACGTGCACTAACTATATCATCCCACAAAGTATTTAAGGGGTCTCATATATCTAACTCGTATCCGTCGGTATCAGAGAAATCCAGGTAAGCTCTATTCTGGAATATGTGACACAGCATATCAAACTTTTCATAGAAGTACACTTTTGCATTGGCTAAAATTGCCAGTCCTGTGAGTGACAAATCATCTGCACGATACCTCTTTAGGTATTGCGTAATAATACTTAAACAATCAGAAAGACCATCAAAATTTTTACATCGTAGTGATGCAAGTAGTTTTTCAGCATGGGTGGTACTGGTGCAAATACTGGTTTTAACAAAATCTTTAACTTTTTTTAAAGTCTTGTTATAAACTTTATTTGAATTTAATGTAAGTAATTTGTTTTCGAAAGAGGTTTTTGCTTGCTTTTGTCTTTCCAAATTGGCATAGATGGGAATAGGAACATAAAGACTTGTATTCTTATTAAGAGACAAGAAAGAAAAATAAGCAGGTTTTTGTAATAACAAAAAATCGTCATAGCATGGTTTTGATACTTTAAGTATTTTTGCAAAAGAACTATGGCTTTGTGTAGATAAAAATTTATATATACACTGCTGTACTATTTTAAGTGACTAGAAGATTTTTGTGTTAAGTGATTCTACAAGTTCAAATAAATCAGAGTCAAAAATTAAATTGGCATCCATAAAACGTATTTTAACTTTTGAAGCAAAAGATTTGCCAGTATAGTTAGGTTGTTTTAAATCTTCAGAGGGATATTCTAAATTTAAATTAGAAAGCCACGTATCTTTTGCAGTTATCGTTATTAAAATAAATTTTTTTGGAGATTTTGCAAACGCTTTTACGTTTTTGGACAATAACATATTAGTTTTTATTGCATTCATCAAAAGGTAATGATCAAAAGCACCTTTATAGGGCAAAATAAGTGGGATCTCGTGCTTGTATTTAATTTTAAGGTTGCATCGACTACATGCCGCAAACTCAAAATTGCCATGGTCGTGGTTATGATGAAAGGTCCTGATCGTCTTGGTTTCTTTGCTTAATTTGCGCTCACATAGATGGCAGTGCGTAATTTGTTCAAACTGTGCGCTTACACTTTCTGTGGGTTTTACTTTGTTATTTGTTTCTCTAATATGTGTAAGTAACCTGTTTGCCTAGTAAAATATATGTGTAAAAAAATGTTTAACTACATTTTCCTCATGAAAATACTGTATGGAAACAACGTTGTCTTTATCTTGCATTCGCCTGATTGTAATAAAATAATAAGCTGCAGGTGTAATTTCTGTTGTATACTTTGTGTTGTGTTTTTCAAGTTTAAAATCTGAGATTGGATTTTAAAACGTGAAGAACTTAAAAACAATGACAAATGGGAAAGGGAAGTGTTTGCCATAGTTTTGCAAACTTGACTCTTTTCCATGGTTTAGGAAAAATGATTTTTCTCTCTTCACAATCTTGACAGTTGTCACTGTGGTGTTGTAAATTCTTTTGAGAGTTAAAGCTCCTTAAACACAATTTGCAATAAACAGATTTTTTGTGAAGTCCTTTACACATAAGTTTATCAAGATCAGTAATAAGAACTAAATATTACGAATCAGTCTTGTTGTCCTTTTCTTGATTATAAATTTAAAATAAATTACACAGTTCAGGTAACTTAAAATTACGCGACCGTCTAATAGGGAAATTGTCGTCATCGCGGGGACTCTAAATATGAATACTAAGATTATTTCTAATTTAAAATTATTTAAATCCTTGCTAATACGCAAACGGCAATTAATATCAGTAAAATCAAATTGCAAAAAATAGGGAATATACTGTTTGGGACTCTCTAGTTTCAGTTTGGCAAAGCAAGTAGCATTAGATTTTGCTTGCTGCCTATTTACTTCATATCCAGCTAAGATTTTGTTGCGAAATCTGTGAGCAGCAACACAAAATTTAAAGCAGTTATCGCATTTGTTTTTTATATTTAGGTATTCTGAATTTCTTAGGTTATGTTTTGGAAATTTATTATATCCTTTTGCTTCAGAATTTAAAAACAAGTTTAAAACTCCAACTTTACAATGAATTGACTCTACTCGCTGAAGTGTCCAACTAGTACCGTGCTTTTTAAATTTGTTAAGCCTTTGTATAACTTCACTTGCACTAATAAATATAAAGTTTTTAATTTTGTTTTCATTCATTATATCGTAATTCCTAGACACAAACTTGATGCTACGTTCTATTTTTTTTGGTTCGTTTTCTACTATAGTTTCTAATTCTAATGCTACTGCTATTAAAAGTTGAGCCTTAATACTGATATGTACAGCTTAGTTTTGAATTACTAATTTTACAATTGACTTGTATAGTTAAGTCAAAACGTATGTTATGTCTTGAAACACTTCAGTTGGTTGATGTATTTAGGTCACTATTAGTCCCTCATGAGCTCTTAAGGATTCTTGAAATACATCTAGATCTATACGTGACAAACGACGAGTGCGACGAGAAAGGCCTGCGGGACTATCTTAACTGCTAGTAGTAGTTTTAAGTCCGTAGGTTGCTTCTAAACGACTAGTTCCACGGCCAGTTTAATTTTGGTTTCTGTTGTCATAGTGTGCACGACGCTCGCCAAGGTGCAGACATGAGTGATGAGATTTGTCACAACAGAATCAGTTGCAATCACCACAGTGATGAATATCCTTAACGTGTGCTTGATAGGCCACATATCTCCTGCATTCGAACAGACATCTAGGCATGGAACACTTAAAGCGCTGAAAATCAAGAAACACAATATTTTTAGAATCAAACGTATATTAATCAATAAAATAACTACGAAGGAATATATAAAATTTGATATCACATGTACTTGACACTAAAATATACGTACATAGTCAGTAGTTCTAATTTTGCGAAAATTTAGGAAGTTTAGTTGTTCGTGGTACTGAACTGCTGTGTTTGGTACTAGGGCTGGTTGATCCATGTTGAACAAGTAGTGTTGTAGAGTCGATGCTTTTTGTATGTTCTAATGCTGTTTTACGAGACGAGTATTGTGGGATGGGAACTTTAATGTTCGGACGAGTGCTTGAGATGGTGTGAGGGCCCCTCTGAGTCCGCTGCGGTACCTATAGTTGATCCGTTATGGGTGGTGGCCACCTGTTTCTGGTAAACATCTTCTAATTTAACTATTGACCATAGTTTTCCATTACAATAAATCTTAATCATTTTGAATACAAATAGGAGTAGGACCAAGATAAACGACACGTAGATGGCTGCACATGCGCAGAAAGAGAAACAATAACAAATGCACATGTAGTATTGATTTAAAACCGTACACGTGTTATATGCGCATCATATGTTTTGTACTAGATACATATATATATATATATATATATATATATATATATATATATAATATATATATATATATATATATATATATATTTGTATTAAACGTCATGGTGAATTTTGCACTCACTAATCAAGTCAAACGTTGTATTTACTACCGGTTTTGCTTCGTGTTGGTTGTACTTGCTTACTACATCAAGTATAATTCCGTTTTGCGTATTTTAATTTTCAAGCATATATTTTAAAGCTTGAAGAATCAACTAGTTGAATGAATTAGGCTTGGTCACGGCAGATGGCGTATTATCAGGGCTAGAAGATGACGGTTTGTCTTGCTAAAGGGTGTTTTGTATTGTTTGCAATGCTATCTTCTCCTTTGTAAATACACTATTAATGTTTGGTGTACTTTTAAAGCTTCGAGCGGTGCTTGTAGTGTCAACCATTGGATTATTTAATTCATGCTGGGCATTCACTACAGTGTTTCAACATGCTGCAAGTAGAAAAAGCGCAAGTGCGCAAAAAAGAAATACTAAACGTTGCAGAAACATAGTATAGCTTTGTATTGAACACTTTGGCATTACAAAATAGACTGACACTGTCTAATTGATGGCAGCTCTATTTATATATATATCGTGATTTAACTTTTTTAATGCACTTGTATTGCTGCAATTTCTCACGTATGCATATGCACAGTCCTGAACTGTTTTCAGCTATGGTTTCTTTAATTAGCTTAAGACATTACTTGCTCGTAGCTGAGCCACTCTTAAACTAGTAGTTGCTTTAACTTTTTCACGCCAGATGAACCACTGAAGGTTAAACTATCACCTGGTTCTTTGTAGTTTCCGCCAACGTGCATCGGAACTTTTTTGTAACAATCGGTTTTATTTTTTGGCATACAGAAGTGTTGTTGAGCAACGTTCAAAGCCTTTTAGTCTTCTCAAATTTTCATAAGCTCAGCGTAGAGCTTGAGTTCAAATGCTTTCATAGCAGTAGCCATAGCTATTTTAATTATTTGAATTCATTGCATATTTTATCTGCACAAATTATATCTGATAGTAGTGTAACACGGCAGATTTCACTGTTGTAAACTTTATGGAATTTCGTTGCTAAGATTTGGCGCACAAAGTTCTTTTTTTCTATATATAGTTTTACTAAGTTATTTATACTCGTTCGTTTCAAGGTTTTTACAAGTGTGTTAACTTAGTTTAAATATCGCGCGTCTATATGTTTAAAAAACTTATTTAAGTTAAATATACACTCTGCTATAACATAAAGCAGATCAACAGTAGCAGCTTTAATGTAAGACAAATATTCTCTTATTTTTGAGTTTGCTTATAGTTATTAATATTTAAAGTTCTCTTTAAACAGACTTTTTCTGTTTCGTTCCACTGACATAGTGAGTGTTATTTGTATACACAGATGTCAGTACCGTTCACAGGGAAACTGAAATTACGTACAAACATATGTGGGTTAGGGCACTGTAGATGCAAGTGCAAGAACAAGTAACTACGTTGGCGTGGACTGCATGCTTTTTCGTATAGTTCTTGCAAAACCTTTTTACAACTAGGTGCAATTTGTCTTGAAATTTGGTAAATGATGCTACGGTCTCTAAGCACGTCAAAAGGAACTAGATATTTCGTACTCAAACTAGTTGTTTTCAGTTCTTTAGAAAAGGCGTTTTGCAGAATAAGTATTACACTCAAATTCATATGATGAGACAATTCTGTGAATATCTTTTGAACTACTTGTCTAGCTTTATGATTTGCTTCCATAAAATTTAAATGATCGTCGAAAACAACAAAACATGGGCTGTCTATTTCTTGAATCAGTGACCTAGTAAAATAATTATCAGATGGTAAAAATATATCCTTATCTTCTAAGAAATCAGTGCTTTAAAATTCTGGTTGGTCAGTATGTACACTAATATACAAAACTTTATTAATATTATTACCAATTATTTGCCTATGGCGTCTTACAATTTCTAAACACAGAGTACTTTTACCAGAAAAACTAGGGTCACACAGCATAGCTGAAAAGAATGTAATAATTTAAAGTCAACAGTATCTGATGTTGCCTTCGTCAAGTGCAAACAACAACTGATCACAACTCACAAAGAACAAGTATATTTAAGGAATATTTACAATATATCAAAATAGCTAATTAATTAAACAACTTTTTCTTATACAATTTGCTACTAATTCTTATAATATTTACATTTTATACATTTGCATTATTATTTATACAATTCACATACGTTTATTCAGGCATTTTACAAATATATATATAGTGCTCTGTGTATTTTATTTACAATGTTACTTAAAATTTAACATATGACTTATTTTATTACACAACGAACATTTGATAATTTTATTTTTTAGTGGTGCGGGGGCAGGAGGTACGGGGTGGGGTTATTTCTTGGTTTTTCGAGCGCATATACAAGTAATACATACATACAAACAACATAATTCTTACGGGTCTTCCCGGGTTTTAGTTATTTATGGGCTTCCCAGTTATGATAAACTATTATTAAGTGTAACACATAGTCACTACATTATTTAATGAACCACAATATTTTTACCATACAGAGCGCAGATAACATTATCATCCGTGGTCATGATTACAATAACTTGTAGCGACAATTACCGACTTTCAGCTAACTTGTAGCGACAATTGTCGACTGTCGGTTAACGTGAAGCTTATTTTGGCCGTCGGCTGTCGGCTAATTTAAACCTCTTTTGGGCTGACGGTTAACTTGAAAGTTTCGTCTGTCAGTAAACTTTACCTTTTTTCAGCTGTTGGCTAACTTAAAAGTTTGGCCGACAATTGTCGGCTAACTTGAAGCTTCCTGCACAGTCCATTTGGAGTAATTGACAACCCTTTCGTTACAGTTTAGAACGTTCTTAACATCTTAAGACTAATACTGACCTGACTGACCATACCATGTGAATTATATTGTTGTTATAATCCTATTGCTATATTTGTAGTGGTATATAGGTTCTGAGAAGGAATATATGAAAATATGAATGTGGGTGACGAGGTCTGTAGGACTACAACAAGAAATGAGAATTGAATGTGTGGGGAGCTTAGCTTGGACAATGTGAATGTGTAATCGTGAATAATAATGTGCTCGACAACAGTGCGAAATAAGAAACCGGCAGAGCTTTCGACTCTCAACTCAAATTGTAGTTATCTGCCAATTGTATTTAATTTTCAAGAGTATTATATAGTAGTTACAGTATATAAGTATTCAGTGTATAGCATAGGGAGAGCAAGAATTCGTCAAAACCCAGACTGTATAAAAAACTGGTTTTAATGAAGGGCGAGAATTGATAAAGCATTGTACACTGCATTTTTATCCATTCTGGCCGTTCCTGTCTGGGATGCTTCTGTAATGTAGTCAAGTTTTTCTACACCTAATGCGTCGCAGGTCTAGATTGTTGTTTGAGACAAGCAAAGTGAATCGTCAATTGTTATAAAATAATAGACAGAGTACATACATATGCATACATAGTTATACCCCTACTCTGTCTGATATGTTAATGCATCTGAATTTTTACAGACATCAAAATTATTTTTCGTTTGTATTTTTTACGTACCTACATATTTCTTATTTGTAAATTAATATAATATTGTGACTTATAAATAGTGATAATGAAGTGGTCAGAGTGCGAAGTGGGAATGTAATACTATACTACTATATATTGTTCTATATATTTTGTATATGTATCGGTCGTCATGTGTACACTAACGCACAAAAATGACACGAATTAGTTTTGAATTGAACCCACACCCGATAACAATACCATTACCTCATTTACGACCAGCCCTTGACACGTTGGAGTAGGTTGACAGTGAGTAACCGGGGCCAGTGTCCAGAAGAGGCACAATTCTGCCGAAGTCGGCGGGCGTAATGCTTGTTTCAAAATAAGCAACGATTAAGCGTTACGATTAGTTAGAATATAAGAATTTCATTGAATAAAATAGATTGAATTTAATGTTGGCTTCTGTTTGACCATAGCATAGCATAGCACCATAGCAGGTTAATTTAAAATTTATTTTTATTCACAATTTTTGTATGATGTCTAGCTGAATATTGCATTTAGTGAAGATGCAGCAATGGCTTAATATTCTCAACTGTAATAATTATATTTGTTTAATTATTGACGAATGATAGAAAACATTCACTTCAAAGGTGTCAATGTCAATACCAACAAGGCAAACAGTAGTCCAAAGCACGTTGAAGAGAACTTAATTTTTGTTGCCACTTTTAAACTAACTACTACGGTGAGTAACCACACAATTTAAAGATGATTTTGGTCCTTGCGTTTGATCTGTGTCTGATAGTACTTTACTATAGTCAAGTTAAACTCACTCTGAACCGTTGCCAGTTTTTTACTAGTAAGTCGAAACCAAATCAAATGCCATTCACGATTTCAGTGCTTTTTGAGCCTCAAGAACCTTGAATCCTGATTAAAAAAATGACTTACCAATTAGCAACTCCAGACATTCGGCTGTAATGGGGTATTTTTAATTAACCAGCTTAAAATCAGAAGATACTGAAACACACTTCTAAATAAAATGAACTCAAACACGTTGCCCGCTGTATGCCGGATGCTCGTATATGGCAAGGGTCGTCCAGATCAGAAGGGTAGATCAGCAGATAAGTGCTTGTTAGTGTCCACAAGATTTAATACTAAATTGTTTAGAGATTCCTCTTCATACCGTATAACTGTTAGGTGGAATGGTTCGCCGGAGAATATAAAGGGCTCTTAGGCAAATAAAGATGTTGATTTTGAATTGTATCATGTACATGCATTTAAGAAGAAGCTTTGTGAATATTATGCTAATCATCGAGCACCGATTGTTATTAGTATGTACAATCCTCCGCCATTACCTTGTATACAATTTTTCTAAAAATGGCTTTTGAATTTGATTATGGAAATCTGGTTATGTATAATAAGCAAGTTTATTTTTGAATTTCTTTATTTTTGTTTTAGTTTATTTGTAATAGTGTTCGTAATTGTAAATCAATATATGTATACTAAAATGCTTGACACCTTAATAAAATAAACTCAAACTTAAACTCAAACTCAAACTCTTAAGTCCACAAATATTGTCATCGGTAGAGTAAGTGGCACCAGTCGGATGCCTATGACATGCCACATTAAAAATTGCCATTTGTGCAATACTTACGCGGATGAAAGGGGGTTCTAAAAATTGTTATTTTTTGATGACATCATTTACGGACAACCCTCAATGATTCATAGACAACCCTTAATGGCTATTGGATAGAAACTTGTCAGTCAAACATCCCGCCTGGATGTTGGCGAGAGACGAGAGATGAAGCTGTGGGCATCGCATAGGTTGTGGTTGTGATAAAATACCAGCCCATTGCCACTGCAATTGAAAGCAGCTGAAGTCTCCGTCTCCGCTGCATCTTTACTCATTCCATTATACTCAACGACAGCTTCACGCTTCATCACAAACATACATTCCCTGTTTCATGTGTTACATGCTGCAGTACTTCAGACAGGTTCGAGCTCGAGCAGAACGGCAGCGTAACCAAACCATAATCTCGTTTTAAGTATCACGTGTCACAACAAATATTTCCGCCTTTATAAAACTATGGCATGATATAGGTTGTATCGAGACTAGCACCTAACTCACAGCTGAGTTAAAGTTTTCAAAAGCTGGTACAAAATCCATTCCACTTACTTATATGTATGTATGTATGTATAGTAGTATAGCACATTCAGGCCAAAGCCTATCGCGCACTACTTACAATTTACTTTATCAACTTTTGCTCCTTGAAATACACCATAGACTGATGCATTCAGTGGGGCTCGTTGACTTGTAAATATACTAAACTTACTTGGGAAGTTGTACCTATTAATGACAGACTATCTTAAATGTCGCGCTCTTTGAGATTCTGGTTTTAGTTCCTGATAAGGTAAGCATGAGTTTCTGTTTGTTTTACAAGGCCGTAGTGGAATCAGAATATTGAATCAATCTCTATGATGTATCAAGTCATAGCCAGAGAAACTATCTGCCACTCTTCACCTTGCCTACATTATGGAACAGATTTTCTATGGTACGTCCTCCGTCAGTGCTATCGAGTTGAGGAAAAGAGGATACAGTATAGGGATGGTACAAGTTTTAGCAGGCGTACCACTTTGAGCAAAGAGGACTCTCCCTCTATTAAGCCTCGGCTCAGAAGTACATGCCTCTGTTCACAGATCTCCGTAGTCGCTCTCCATGTAGCCTCTTCTTACTTCCTTGTCCATCCCACACTATAGCTCTATTTCCCCTCATGTCAGCACATATAGAGAGACAGCAGAAAAAACTGTCCCGTGAGAGACTAGTGGATTAGAGTATCTCGCATGCAAAAATGTATTACTACATATGCTTTTCGCTCATCGATGACTCGTATCTCGACGTGCACTGTGCACCACTGAGCCCACTAGCCCTCCTTCCACTTACTTATATTGCGAGTCTAGGAGGCTCCGCATATCAACACACAATGCCACAGATACTATGCCACTGTATACTGTTGACTACTAAATGTGATTAAAAATTATTCATCCGGCTTCAATTACTATACGTGGGTTAAAATGTAGGTAGTACAAGCTTAAAAAAGATCCTAATTAACTTCTAGTTAGGCCAAGCTAAATTATTTTAGTGTTAATTGCAACACGATTACATGTTAATTTCAAAAGTTTTATACCTTTATAAATATTTTAATAGTTATTAAAATTTATACCTACCGTATATCCTATACCATATACCCACGTACTAAGCACCTCTTAAACGACGGCGCTTTTTTTCGCTTTGGTTGCATAACTCAGCTATTAATTAAAGCAATTTTATAGCTATAAACATTAATTATCCTACATATCTTAAAATAATCGTATAGTATTCTTGTATTATTTCTCTCCACCCCCGTACTAAAACAGGCCTGCGTACTATTACAGACGCACGTGCTATTACAGACCCGCGTACTATTACAGAATCACGTACTTTGACAGACCCACGTACTGTTACAGACCCACATACTTTTACTGCACCACGTACTATTACAGACCCGCGTTCAATTCAAACTAAGACCTCTCAGACCGGCGTACTATTCAAACTGAGACCTCTCAGACCCGCGTAATATTCACACTGAGACCTCTCAGACCCGCGTACTACTCAAACTGAGACCTCTCAGACCCGCGTACTACTCAAACTGAGACCTCTCAGACCCGCGTAATATTCAAACTGAGACCTCTCAGACCCGCTTACTATTCAAACTGAGACCTCTCAGGCCCGCGTACTATTCAACCTGAGACCTCTCAGACCCGCGTACAATTTTAGACCCGCGCAATATTATAATATATACGGTACATAAAATAATGTTAAATTTAACCGAAAATCATTTAAAGAATTTGCACCACATTATATTATGCTAAATAAATGTTACAATGTAAATAAGTTGTCTCAGGCGAGTGGTTATAGAAGCTGGTACCAATAAAGAAGGCCGCGGGTTCGAGTCTAAGTTTTTGCATTATTTTTTTAACACCCACTGAAATAGAGGTTTCTCACAAACCAAGGCAGGGCACACTGTCAGTACCTAAATTGGGGTATCATCCTCCTTAACGCAGTTCAAGCATGTTGGCAAGTCCACTTTGTCAACTCTCCATCCTAGACTGGCTTATGTGTCGGGTTACCTAGAGAACACGAATGGATTTGAGAATAGTCATCTACATGTAAAATAGTTAACCATTATGTGACTACCACGTAACTGACGTAAGCAAATAAACGCCAAAGAGTTTATTTTCTTATGGCAGTCACGTGCTAGTCATTTAATGACATACTTTGTAACATGTAGATGACTATTCTCTAATACTTTTCTTTCGTGTTCCTCGCCGGTTACCACTTCATTTAGCTATACTAATCGATCCCAGGAATACTTTACAGTAGCCCAAAATCCAAAAGCCAGTCAACAGTTGCATAATCCAGTCCTCCAGTGTCTCACACTCACTTTCAGCCGATTCCGCAATTGTACATTAAGCAGCTGAAAAAGAAACTGAAATATTAGTCTATGACCAAGCTGTTTAACACAAATTTTATAATGCAACCCCATAAGCTTATCAGGCTCTTCAGTATCCCTGAACCGCGAATGAGCAAGAACCCACATAAAAAAACCTAAAACTCTTATTACCGAGCCTACTAAAGCATACGTGGCGGTTTTCAACAACAATTTAGCTGGCTGTTGCACTGACTATGACTAAACACGCACTAGAAGATCCCAGCTCTTATTTTTGAGAAGAGAATGAGGTGTGAACGTACTGTCTAACTAAAAACAAAAGGCACTAACACATTATGAAATTGCATGATAAACAGTATTAACATTGGGACCCACCACGTATCTATTTATACACTAAAAACTATAAACAACGTGTAATCAAGGCACAAATTCTATTAACCTAAGGAACAAAAAACAAACTATACAAACCTTTTTACAGCTTTTAAGTAGGCTATTTGTAGCGATGCAAAAAAGACTATTTTCGCTGTTAAAAGTTGCTTACAAAAACTTTCAAAATAAACAGTGTTCGTTAAAACAACAGTATTCGTAAACTGGTCTTCATATTCATCAGACTAAATCCTTGTAATCCCGATACGGCTGCAGCCCTAGAACAGAAAACAAAATGCCCCATCCTCTTATGTGCATGATTTAAACGCTGCACATATAAGGATGTTGTAAAGGAATAGTAACCTGTAGGAGACCGGGAAGATTACCACTCCCTCACAGTCCACAATGACCACATTGACACGTTTGTAATTTTTGTTTTGCTAAATATAATGACATGTAACTAACCCACACTATTGACTTTAAAATTTTAATGTTCTAGTGCAGAAAACACATTCTTAAGGAATTAAAATAATTAGTGCATTGATTCTGTGAAAACGTAAAACGTATCTTGGCAAACGTATCAACGTGGTCATTTAAATATACCTTTCTATAACCACTTCCAAACCCAACACAACTCCACGCAAATCATTACCCCGGTCTCCTTAACTTGAGTTTGTATTAGTAATTTCAATGAATGTAATGATTTGCATGGGAATAATTTTTAACATATATTATTATACTTACCTTACATCACGTTTCATGCAAATTTTACAACCACAAAACATATGATATCACTAACTACACAGTAATTATTGTTGTAAGATTTATTATAATAAATCCAAAAGCCGTTATGAATTTTGCCGATATTGTTTAAATGCTTTGCAATGTGATATAAATAAGCTACAAATGATGATACAAATGCTAATAAATCAAACAAAAACGCAATATACAGGCCTTTCACGGATTCTGGGATCCTTACTGCCGGTGTCTCAGTTGCAACACTTTTCCAAGAAGTTTTGATAACGGCAGTGGACCTTTTCCCTTAACAGTGTTGAAACCTCATTGACACAAAAGTCATTCCGTTTACAGCTGTTTTGTAGTTAATAGTTTCATGGGACAGTATTTATAATAAAATAATTTTCAATTAATTTATGTATTTAATTTACAAACTATTTTAATTTATTCAAGATTAAAAAAGACTAGAAATCATATAACCATCTAGTTTACTCTCTGTTGGTTCCTTTGCGTATCGAGCTTTAGGATTTATACGTGAAGTGTCATCCGCCCGCACGTGTCCTTTTTTAAGCCAGCTCGTGACGTAAAATTGAGGGTTCCATTTTGACCAATGTACCCGAGCATTAATCCTAGCTCGCAGCAAAGCTTCAATTACTTCCTGGCTTAAGCTGTTTCTTTTTTTGTCGCTTACAATTTGCTCTGTTATTGAAAACGAGCTTTTAACTATGGCGGTGGAAACAGATAGGGATAGAACTCCTTCAACTACTCGACGTGTTGCCAGAGTCCATTCTATTAATTTAAGAGCTAACATTGTTTTCCAAAAATCAGATGTTTCTTCATTTCGCAAAGTTTCAAAAAACGGATTACAGCTGATAGACTTCATGAGTTGACTCCACTCGTCTTTGAGTGATCTGGTAATTGGTATGCCCAATCTTCTACAGATTTGCATGAAATCATTTAGCTTGTAATTAAATATTTCGTTTGCATTTGGTGATACCCCAAATTCATTAGCAGCTTGAACATCTGGTAAATTAAGAGGGTCTAGAATGTCAAAAAGTATATAATTTTCTTCACGAAATTCAGAATTTATTTTTTTTATCAAATCTGTGACAATATTTCTTCAAAAATTCTTAAATTCGGGATAGCCAGTTAAATCCGACCACAAAAAGGTTATGGATTTATAGGTTAAAGAAGTAGCAGAAAAATACTGATCCAAAGTACAACAGTATTCTTGGTCGCAAAATACGTCTCCAAGGAATGTTCTTAAAAACATTCCTTCGTTGTCTTTAAGTTGTAACAATGTAGATTTTAATGCACGTATTGAGTTAACAGTGCCAATTATAAGTTTATCATGCTTTTGAGAGTCCATTGAAAATTCCTTAAAGATATTGATGACATCAAGAAGAAATGCCATAGTTAGAATGCATGTTCTGTCACGTAGCAATCCTAATAACTCCTGTGCAGTTTTCTTTGTTTTGTCGCCTTTGGTTGGATCGGCAATATTTGAAATGTCACTTGCTAAATAAAAATACATTTTGAAAAACGTATCTTATGCTGAGTATTTGCTTGCAATCCATCGAACATCGAATATGCGCTTTGGCTGGTAAAAGAAACCACCAATAGTTTCAACGAATTCTTTAAGGCCGGCGTTCCGCTTGTAAATTCTAATAGAATAAAACGTGTATAGTTTGTTGACCATAGACTCTATTCGGGTTATGTAGATTCCGTTATTATTCTTCCTTTTAACTATGTCTGGAATAACTAAGTTGTTTTTGTGCGATATACAATGAAATGTCATCAAGAAATGTTTATTGACGTATGCGGCTACACGAGTTAAAAGTCCAGATATTCTTGCTCGCATGAAATAAGTACCATCACTTGCGTAGCTAACAACATTTCTTTTAAAATAAGCTGTAAATTCAACCCTATCTTCTTTTACTAATCTTCAAGTTTTACATAACATAATTTAGAACATGTGAAAATCATGTGTCATTAATGGGTTATTAGTTTAAGATCAGAAATTCTAAAGCCGCGTGTGTCTACCTGGTTACTGTTGATTTTTACATGTTCTGATTCATGTTAAACTAAAAAATGTACATAGTTTCAACTCAAAATTTATAAAGGAACATGCCTACTAAATATTTTATAAAATAATATTTCACTATTGACATGATACGGGAGTTTGTGTTGAGCTTCACGCTTCAGTGTGTAGTGAGAAATAGTGTGTGAACTGTCTTTGCTTACTCTGAATTTCGGCTTAGGTACGACAATCGTAAGTGTCCAGTGGGAGATTGCAATGTCAGTGTCTGACTTTTGAATAACATTATTATTGAATTATTTTTTTCGATAGCCAATCTAAGAGATTACTGCAATTAAAATGAAAAAAAATGACTTACCAATTAACAACTCCACACACAACACACTGAAACGCCCTTCTGAATGAAATGAACTCACTAGTCAAACACGTTTTTCGCTGTATGCCGAATGCTTGTATATGACAAGGGGTCGTTTAAAATTGATGTAGGTAGAGTCAGTGGGACTAGGCGGATGCTTGTGACATGCCATATTAAAAATAGTCATTTGTACAATACTTAAGCGGATGAAAGGGGGTTCTAAAAATTGTAATTTTTTGATGACATCATTTACGGACAACCCTCAATGATTCATAGACAACCCTCAATGGCTATTGAATAGGAGGGTGTCAATTAAACATCCTGCATGGATGTTGGCGAAATACGAGAGATAAAGCTGTGGGGATATAGGTTGTGGTTGTGATAAAATTCCATACCTATTGCCACTGCAATTCAATGCAGCTGACGTCTCCGTCTCCGCTGCATCATTACTCATTTCATTCCACTCAACGACTGAGATGAGCAATAGTAAGAGATTAGGCGGAGGCAAGTTAAAAATTTCACTGCGGGAATTTTAAATTGTGCTCTAAAGTCATCAGTGATTGGTCTTAAATGCTCCAGCAGAATTGCTTATTGGCTTACGGGGGTCACGTGGGAAAGAAATGTATAACTTGCTTTTGCCCTATCTCATCTCTTACTATTGCTCATCTCTGACTCAACGACAGCTTCACCATTCACACTTCATGACCGAAATGATAGTGTTGTTGCCCACAACACAATAATAAACATAAAACATGTTTAAGATCTCGTTGGACTAGTATAGATATACACTGCAATTGCTGTTAAACACACTATTACACACATTGAAAGATATTACATTATATTTGTATGCTTTTAAAAACGCACACTGCGTCCAAAACGTAAATTTCTGCAAGCATTACGCACTAACATGTTAAATATTACGCGTTTGTGCCTGTATAGTAACACATTGCGATTTTAATCAATCCGCACTGAGACATTAACCAATACACATGTTGTGCTATTAATATTCATGCATTGCTGTATAAGCCAATACGAATTAAAACGTTATGCAATACGCATTTTGGTTCTTTCTGAATTACGCATAAGGACCATATTTATAATTGATTTGGAGCTTTTTATAAACATGCACCTTAAGACTCTAACTTATATGCTTAAACACAATTTATTGATAACATATTTAGAGCCTTTACCTACTATACATTGACACGTTAATCCATATGCATGTTTAGTCTGTAATATTCACACGTTGCTACATAAATTATTACGCGCTAGAATGCTACTAAAGACGCATGTTGCGCCAATAATAAATACGCATGGCAAATTTTATCAATACGTACTGAGACGTCTTTAATATGCATGCTGTGCCTTTAGTACCTACTTAAATATTTCAACTTGATCCAATACTGAGATATTAAACAGTATGAGGGACAACCATATAAACTACACTTATTATATATTTAATCAAAACACATTTCAAACATTGTGGAACGCCTATTAAAAATTGCTACAAAACACATTATAAGACATTATTTAATACTGAAAATAAATACATTAGCAATTAGGACAATATCAACTACAATTTTTGAAATATTGTTGAATACAAGATATAAACGTTAAGCAATATGCATTTAAAACATCTACATCACAACGTTTGAGGAGTTAAACAATACTGAGACAATCTATATTAAAAGATAATGAAATATACACTACCTATTAACCCTCCCATGTGTAAGCTTTTTTAAAATTTTTGACCCTCAAAATTTTTTAAACAGCTGTTATAGTGAAAATCGAATATAGCACATTAGTGAACTTTTGTAGCACTCGCAATTTTACGTTAGCGTTGTGGGCAATTTTGACTAAAAAAGAAACGCTTGGTGTCACGTGGTATCTAAAATTTGCAAATTTTACTTTTTTCAATTTATTTCTGTGAACATCTTGAAATGCCTAATCATGCCATTAGCAAATTTTTCGTTTCAACTGTAATTTTGTACGGAAACTGAGTTGCAAATACACATGTTTTTAATTTTTTAAAATCCATTTGTTTTCTAAACTAGGAACTCTGGAGCTGAGGTCAGTGGCCTATTACGTAGGCACAATTAAAAATACATTTTTTGTATGCTTACCTTTTGTAAGTCTGCAATAGCCACAGCGACATGAAACCTAAAATGTCACTCAAAATTGCTTTGTTAATCAAAACTCATTTTGATGCTGCCGCCCAAAGTTTCAAACGCATAGCAATGTGCAGTACCTCAATCAAAAGCTTTTAAAAATTTGCATAAGCATGTGCAATCGAAGAGTTGTGCAACTGCTAGTTTAGCAAATTTTGAGAAACAATTACATTTGAACGTTTATTTTCAACGTTGTGCCGCCACTTCAAATTTAAGCGTCCAATTTTTTTTGAAAATTTAAATTTAATGACTCTATGGCTTGAAACGTACACACCTACAATTAGCGTTAAAAGCCAACACATGAAATTTTCACATGAAAAGTCAAGCATTTATTTTTTAGAAGTTGATAAAAGTCTCGAAACTTATAAAGCTAAAAATTACGCAAAACAAGAGTAATCGGCATATTTACACTCTCTGTCATTATGCATAAATACAAATTATCTAAGTGCAGTTAAGCAACAAATAAATTTACTGGTGAAAGTTGACGAGGCTTGCAAAAAGAAGGGTGAACTAAATTTGGCAATATTTTCGATAAAAAAATATTGCAGATTATTAACATTTTTTGGCTTTATAATTTGCTTGAGTTATTTCTTGCAATATGGCGGTCAAAAAACTAAAACTATTTAAAATTTCACAAAAACACGAAATTTTAGTTTTTGCTGTCAACCCTTTTCTGTGTAAACTATTTTGAAACTTTTGGCACGCAAAACGTTTAAATCAGCTATTTTAGTGAAAATCCTAAAAAGCACATTAGCGAACTTTTGTAGAACTCACAATTTGAGGTTGGCGTTGTGGCCGATTTTGACTAAAATAGAAACGCTTGATGTCACGTGGTATCCAAAATTTGCAAATTTTACTTTTTTAAATTTTGTTTTGTGAACCTCTTGAAATGCTCAATCATGCCATTTTGCGCATTTTTTGTTTCAACTGTAATTTTGTACAAAACATTAGTTGCAAATAAACGTTATGTTTTTCCATTTATTAAATCCATTTGTTTTCTTAACTAGGTACTCTAGAGCTTAGGTCACTGGCTAATCACGTAGGCACAATCATCACCTACATTTTTATATTGCTTCCTGTATGTGTGTCTGCAATAACCACAGCGCAACGGAACCGTGAATGTCACTAAAAAATGCTTTGTGAATCAAAACTTATTTTGATGATGCTGCTCAAAGTTTCTACCGCCTAGAAATGTGCAGTACGTCAATCCAAAGCCTGTGAAATCTTGCACAGGCATGTGCAAATAAAGAGTTGTGCAACTGCTAGTTTAGCAAATGTTTAGAAACAATTACATTTTACTGGTTATTTTCAACGTTGCTTCGCCATTTTGAATTTAGGCGTCTAATTTTTTGGCGTTATCTGAAAAATTTGTTACTTTTAGGTTCAGCAGACTGTCCTTTAAGTAAAATTCGTACTTATTAGCATATTCTTGATCAGTTATTTCCTCTAGTAGATAATTTATTGAAAAGTTGAATAAAAGAGGGCTGAGCGGCGATTCTTGTAAAACACCACACTTGAACTCTATAGTTTCTGTAGTAGCTGTTATAGTCCTAATAACAGTAAAATTCTTAATTATCAATGTTTTTGTTAAATTTCGAAAAAGCAATGGTAATAAATGTGAATCGAGGCATTTCAAAAGGTGTAAATGGTCAACTCTGTCGGAAGCTTTAGCTAAATCCAATAACGCGACGTACAGAATTTTTCTCTTTTTCTTTGCTTTCTTAAGAAATGCTGCTAAAATAAAAGTATTATTATAAGTTCCAGGTGAACTTGTAAATCCCTGATGATGCAAATTTAATTCAATGTGACTACTTAATTAGCCGTCAATTATTTTTTCAATAATTTGCCGCAAGATGGAGCAAATTGATATTGGGAGCCAGTTGACAGGATTTGTTGGATCCCCTTAGTTAAATATAAGGACAGTTTTTGCGGTTCAAAATTACGTAGGAACCATACTCCACTTTAACATTACTGTTCCTATGAGCGCCAATACTGGATAACACACGCTATACTTCACTGCTCTGAGAAGAACTTGATCTGAACTAGCAGAAGTGTCCTTACAAATTCTAGCAACTACCCTTTCCACTACTTCTGAGTCAATGACTTCAATAAATTTATTATCTAATTCCGTTTGATGATCTTTACTAATGCTAGGATAACGCTCTAACACATAATTATTTTCAGTACCCCAACGCTTATTAAACGCATTCTGAATATCAACTGATTCATTGTTACTGGGTTATTGAGTTATTCTGATTTTTTAATAATCAGTAAACTACTTTACCTTGCTGGTTGTAGAATACATGTTGAATTAAATCATGCATATACTTTTCTTTCTGTTTTTCCCTGTCGCGCTTAGACTGTCTGATTCGATTTGATGATTGCCCAAACTCACGATCTGATTGTCGAAATAAATTCTATTTCGTCCGAAGCTTATAAAATCTAGCTGCCGGATGCCGTGGTCCAGGTATTTTCACTATGACATCACGCAAAACCCCTAAAAATTTATTAACTTTGTCATCAAATTTCTGCTAAACAGGCTTCTCTTCAAACTATGTTTTAAAAACATCACAGAAGGCATTAATTTTAACAGCAAAGTCAATATTTTTTGTTTGAAAATCACCAGCGGCATCATCTAACGTCTCATCATGCGCTGTGCTCGGTGCCTGCAATGTTGGCAATTGTACATACTTTTTAGCAATTATTGTCCTCTGTATATCTTTATGTTTTCGAGAAATGTGAATAGAAACATCAAGTTTTTTTTTGCATAATTTACTGCAATAAGTGCAAATATTATCGGTAGAAGAAAAACTGGTAATGTCTATATCTTGATTTAAATCAGATGCATCATTATTGAAACGTACGCTTAAATTTTGAATCGACTAAGAATGACAACTCCATTCTGGAGATAATAATTCTTGCCCTGATTGAACAACTGATTTTGTTTGTGGCATAAATAAATCTTATTTGATAAACCATATTTATAACAATTAAATTTTAAATTTAAAATTCCTTTAAATATTAAATAATCATGAATTTTTGTTTTTTGAACTTTTAAGATTAAAAACTAAACTCTATTGTTTTATTCCTAAAAAGTTAAATAATTAAATTCGAGCAATCCCTACGTTATTTTACTAAAACACGCCTAAGGTGGCGAAACTATCTGTCGTCCAAGAGCAAAATTATACCACATTCTACCTCCTTGACTTCCAATTTCCAATACATTGCTTATAAGAATAAACATTACACAATGACAATTAATATTTACGATAAATTTAAAAACATTGTATATTACGCATTAGGAATTTTAATATTACAAAATCTGATTCGGTTATCAGTAATGAGACAACCTCTTTAATTTTGTAGTACAATCCACACCAAAAATATAACTAAATTATTCATGGCACATAAAAATACGTTGTATAATACACATGAGGGCATGTAGCAGTACATAGCGTTAAAAATCAGTAAATACTCAGATGTTGTTTATTATTACCTACGACAATATACATTACACATTTTTAAATACTATGCAATACAAATTAAAAAGGTTGTACAAAATAAACGTAAAACTTTCACACTACACGTGAGATATTTTTTTCAACACTAAGACCAAATGTTATAATAATTTTGATAATTGACACTACAAATTGTAAATCAATAATCAATTCACATTAAAACCTTGCAGAGTACGCATTAGAAATCTTCACATTACATATTCTGAGACATACATTATTCCTAAGACAGGCACGGCAGAGATTGATTGCTAGTTTGTTGCTTTGTTGTATTTGGGTGACCTTTTTGACATAAACCTGGCAGTATGATTTTGTACTACTTATGTCATCTGAATATTTGTCTACAATTACTATTTCCTAAAACTCTGCTATAACTATGACTTTTACTCCAGAAACATGACTTGTGTATTCTACCCTTTGCTGTATTAGTATTATTATCATGAAAAGACTGGATACAGGTTCAAGAAACGCGTCTGTCGTAGTGTATTTGTACTCAAAGTTTTGCAGTAAAAGTTTTGACCTAAAATTTTGCTAAAGTTGTCTAATGAGCTGAGCTTTGCAGAGATATCTACATTTCACATTCATAAATAAATTAAAGTAAGTAACATTGCCACTTTGTGAGCTGCCTATTACTGCTAATCACTTTAGTATAAGCACAATTAGCACTAAAGACTGATAATATTATTCCTAGTGACTTGATGACACTTTCAATATTTATACTTTAAAATTTAAAAAAAGGCCCCTAACTAAATACCACGTACTTTCATATATGGTTTAATGATAGTTGAAGAGCCTCTATAATTGACATCATACAAAAATTGTGCAATTTGATAAAACTATGAAGTTAAATTAACCTACATGCTACGCACATTTGTAGATAGTTTATTAATTGTAAACGAGCTTCCATAAATCCTAAATCATCTTTTAGCGTAACATGAATTGTCTTTGTTGAAGCTCAGCATCTACTATGTTCCCGCCCCGGTCGACAAATCCATCTTTTTTAAATTTTTTACCTTTTGGCCCATCGTAGGGTCAAAACCTCAACTTTTTGCAAAATAAAGACCACTGTGCCACTCAGCAGCAAATTCCACGCGGAATTAAATTATTTTGAGGGGATAAAATAGAGGTTTTTTATTCGATCTGACACCCAAAATTTTGCGGTCAACTTCTTGAAAAAAATTTCTCTGAAAAGTTCATTTAAAAAAGTTAATAAGCGTTAATTTTAAAAATATTATTTGTACATCCAATATGGACCGGGAAGGGTCGCATGTCTGAAAAGTAGGACATCTGATCAATCCAAGTAATATTTGATTTCGTTAAAACTTTCTAATCTTTGATGATTACAAATATTAATTTGAATTTTTTATTTCGTTAAATAAATTTATTTGGCATATAGTGCAATAGTATGTAAACTGTAAACAAATAAAGGAGCGGGAAGGTATTAGCACTGATCAATATTGTATAATGTGGGGGAAGCAGGAGTACAAAAACGTCAAATTAACGTCTACGCAGTATGTGCACAACGTCTTACAAAAAGAGCTTCTGTGGGTAATAATAAAATACGGCGATAGGTAACTCTGCATAACTGGCCTTTGGCTGTTTTTTTTAGTGCTCCACGTAAAATAGGCACAAAATATTGATTAACGTCAATGCTCAAATCAATTATTGTAATTGCCACCGTTTCTGCAGTTTTATTGGTTGTTTCTGTTGTCCTCATTTAGTTCTTGTTGCTGGTATTTTTGTTAACTAATATAAGCTCACAAATACAATATTCACAAAGCCAGCTGTGATTTGCAATGTATTTGTTTACTGAATTCGTGTCGTTAAAGTTTTTGCATAGTATTATTTCACGCATTATTATTAAACAACACTATATTTAAGCACTAGTATGAATGCATTTAGGCTTGGGTGCAATAATTAAAATTCCAGAACTTGCTCTTTAAAAGGTTTCATGTTTTCGCTTTAAAGGTCCGATAAAAAACTGACACATTTGCACGTCTTCTCCTGTTTTGCTTGCAGGTATCATGTTTGCCTAAAAATGGGGGGAGGAGGTCGAAACTGCAACTTACAGAACTCTTGAGTACTTAAATCAAGTTGCACAAAGAAACAGTACTCATTTACTAAACTGAATATTATCATCAGGTGTTTTTTTCTGTGTAGTGGCACTAATATAATCAAGACAAAGCTTTGGACTGTATTAATTATGTAATTGTTAAATATATCGAATGTTCGAAGTAACAGTTGTGAATAGGAGGCATAAAGTTGGTTTTTTACTTGCCTAATACAAGTCGTATTCTTCCGGTCAGTGTCTTGATTCTCAATTTGCTCTTTAAACTATTACTATTTTCTTTATTTATTTTATTCCTTTACTAATTTCTGCTTAAGCTTCACAGATCTACCAGCCTTAAGTATAAAATTGTGATCAAAGTAAAAAAACCTATAACTTAATAGTGGAAGTTGTACTGTATTACCATTTTGTAGCTCTGTTTTACTTAGATGTCCATAAGCATGTTTTTATAGTACTTACGTGTCAGGTTACAAAGTTTTTAATAATTTACGAATAATATCATGTCAAACGAGATCTTAATCAAGTTCTTATGGTTTTTAGATGCTGAGCGTAAGCATCTATTGTAATGGTCATGTCTGTGAGCCGTACACCACAGGTCAAACCTTCCACTCAATTTTCTTGAAACTTTTGTCAGACAACCACAAAAGCAGTTACGCACAATTAACAGTTAAATTCACCCTTGTTACTTTCTGTCACTGACACACCTATATGGCTCAAAGAGAGTTGTGAGTCGTCCTAATGACCTAAGATTGTAAAGAGTGGTCCGTAAATAAATATCACTATTATTTTCAGTTCATCTCAATAAATACTAATAAAGTCACCCAAATTATCGAATTATTATTTTGTGCTACTTCACTCCCATGGCATTACTTCAACTCAGGTATGGTATTTAAACGATGTCGACAAAATCATGAATAATATATTACCGGCCAACTTCTATGTTGGTATTTTTAACTTATGAATTGTCCATAAGCATTGCCCAACAAATAATTAGGTATTTAGTAACGCCTCACTTCATTTCATTGCAACATTTCAGATATGGTCCATACATTTTGTCAACCAAAGTATTTCTTATTTATTACCGACCCACTACAATTGAAGAGAGCAAACATACAGGTAAAAAAACCATTGTATTAACGATCAAAGTACAACATCGTCCAACCGTTTTTCTACGTCTTCCTCCAAAATTTCCTATTTTATGTAAAACTCTTGACCCTCACACATTTCTTCATCTTATCAGGACGCACGGCACATTGGGTCCCTTTGCCTCTACGTTGCTCAGCAGTGAAAATTCCATGTGGAAGCTTACCTTAGTGAAAATTTTTGATATATTTTTTTTGCAACATTATATGACCTCGAAGTAACGTAGACGAAATTATTTCAAAATATGTGTACAGGATTGGCGCGAAAATAATTTTTGAATTTTTAGCTTTAAAATTAGTTAAACGGGAAAAAGCGTCCGGTACATGTCAAAAGATGTATCTCAATTTTTTTCGAAATTTCGAAATTTATTTTTTTTATGTAGACTAGAATACGCCATTACACAGACAGTGTCCACATTTGCTGTACGTTAAGAATTTCGTGTGGTATGAATTTTGAAAATTTCAGTTATGAAAACAAGAAACTGAAAAATAAAAACTATTGGCCAGTGAACAAACGCTATGCCGACTTTAACCAAGGAGAGTTCAGACGACAAAGGGGTCATGCATAAGTTACTTGTTAACTTGAGAAACGGGGTGGGGCATGTGTCTTATAGTGTTTAATTACACCTACACAGCTTAGGAAGGGGGGTATTTAAACTCTAAAATTGAGCATACGTCATTACTGAACGGTAATTTAAAAACTGCTAAGCCCTTGCCTTGTGAAGTCATATGCTTCTTACAGGAACCGTCAACTTCACCACTGTCCACTCCCAATGCGTCGCAATCATCGTCTTCACCTTCCCAGAATGACGACTTGGAAGAGGATTCTTTAGTCATCATTAAACATGAAGATTTAGATAGCTTGATGAATCGGCAAGAAGACATGATTATGCTTATTGCTGAAGACTGCGATGATTTTCACTGATTTTTATTATTTGCGTATACAATACTAGATATGGTTATAAAACTTATTTAAACTATTTAGGTTAGTCTTCATACCTTACTGTTTTACCTACTAACCTATTTTCATGCTGTATTATATTTTGTGTTTTCACTAAGTTCAAAAATTCATACCACACGAAATTCTTAACGTACAGCAAATGTGGACACTGTCTGTGCAATGGCGTATTCTAGTCTACATAAAAAAAATAAATTTTGAAATTTCGAAAAAAATTGAGATACATCTTTTGACGTGAACCGGACGCTTTTTCCCATTTTTAACTAATGTTAAAGCTAAAAATTCAAAAATTATTTTCGCGCCAATCCTGTACACATATTTTGAAATAATTTCGTCTACGTTACTTCGAGGTCATATAATGTTACAAAAAAAATATTTCAAAAATTTTCACTAAGGTAAGCTTCCCCATGGAATTTTCACTGCTGAGTAACGTAGGGGCAAAGGGCCAAAGGGACCCAATGTGGCACGGGAGACAGTAGGAGTGTTCCTGTTGCAGTAGTCTGCATACAAGAAGCGAACGTACAATTAGGTTACAAAACTGTGGGCTTGGAAAGACTTGTGCTCACACCAAATCGTAGTATGCAATAATGTATGTGTGTATGTATGTATGCATGTTTGTATGTATGTATTTATGTATATACGTAAGTATGGTATTTCGTATGTATGCCTGTATGTAATTCCGTATGTATTAGGTGTGTATTCATGTAAGTATGTATTAATATTATTATTATTCATTCACAGGGGTTTGGTCTTGAGACACCAACGCCGCCGAGGCCTTTGTAATAATGGCCCATTGCAGACTCCCCCTCAAGTAGTAGAAGGGAACGCAGGTCAATCCGCAAGCCTGCCCGTAGAGCGCGAGAACGCCACTAAATGAGCCACCGACGCTTGACCCAACATCTGCAACGTGATAAGACACCCCCCTAGATAGAAGTTTCTCACAAGTACAAAGGCAGGGCACACAGTCAAAAAATGAATCAGTGTATCATCCTCTTCCCCACAGTGCACGTGTTATTCCCCACATTTCCACACCCGGGACCAGAGTGGGAAGGAGTGAGTAAACTTTGGAGATAAGCCAGAGTGCAGTGGAAAGATATAAGATATAATAGAACGAGAGCGGAGTGGAAGCTGTTCAGTGCAATAGTGACCTTCATAAGAGGAACTTTCAGTAGTTGTCTATACTCGTTCCTAAGAGAGGACTAGTGAATTTAATCTTGTACTTACATTGTGTGGTGGTGCTCTGTGCTTCTCTGAGTATTAAGCTGTCGGCGTGGTGAGCTGAAGTGTAGTCAGATACGATAAGGTTCAGTCCTACTCCTTTTCTCACTTTTGTCTATTTGTGCAAATTGTCAGCGAGATCTCGCCTGTGCGGTTTTTGCGCGGAGAGTTTTGTGTATTTAGACAAATTGTCGGCGGAATCTTGCATAGATAAACTAACACGAGCTCGTGTCTGTGCACTCAATAGGCAGTGGCGGAGCTAGTATATTATGAAGTTATGGAAGTAGGCAGTGGCGGTCCCAGACTGGGTAATTATATTTTCTATGAGAGTAGATGTATTAAATAATTATATTGAAGAAGAATACAGTGTGTTTTAAGAATAACGAATAATAATATACTTTAATGCAATTCCAAGGTCCTAATCATTGATTTGAAATAAAGTTAAGAGAAAATAAAGACAATAAGAAACTGAAGATTAAATCCTGTAATAAATACGGAATACAACTTAATGGTAAAGTCTAGTTTGAACAAAACAACAGAGTTCCAAGTGAACTCTGAATTAACAATAAATGCCGAATTAACTCTGGATTCACACTGAATCCATCAGAGTTCCAGACTGAATAATGAATGCTTACTGGCTATTGACATCATGTTTTTATAGCCTAAGTTTCAATGGTCTTCGGTTCCTCTTCTGTCTTCTTGTTTCGTCATTTTTAATTTTACATTATTAATTAGGACAATCTAATATAATTCAATGATTGAAGGAGAAGGGCGGAAGTCAGGTCACACACTCATCTCTCACATGATGATGTGTGTGAAACACGACTTACTCATCTTCCAACTTCCTATATTTAATGTTTAGTCACAAATAAAACATCTACTTGAAGTATTCGAAGATACCGTATGTGGGTCAGTTTGAATGGTTGTTTACCTCTACAGAGTAGTTTCAACTGGTTCTCCACTCATAATTATTACATTTTGCACACGGTCTCTTGTACCATGTGATTCGTTTATGAGTGCAAAACTAGCACACGGGTTCTTTTAATACTTTCATATACTAATTGTTAGTTTTATATATTATATATGATCGTCCGAATTCATACCGTAACACACGCACGTAGGGGAGTCTAACACTCCAATTCTTCAACTATGAGCACTCTAAGCCCCATGCCCCGTCACTAACCCAATCAACCACCTTAGTTGATTTCTAAGATATCGTACCAATGACGCATTACCGCACAAAGGTGCCGAAATCCATAACTTGGCTTGCCTACAGTTGCGTAGTCCAGTCCATTGTCTTTCAAGCTCACGTCTAGTCCACCGCGCAATAGCACCATGGACAGCGGAGAGAGGGACTGGAACAATTGGCCTAGGACCAAACTGCCTAGCGAAACTACCATAATACGTGACCTTTGCTAGCCTAACCGCCTCCTCATTACCCCTGAAACCCGAATGCGCTGGAATCCATTTAAACACCACCTCACAACCACTCTTAGCTAGTCTGTTAAGGTTAGTGTAACAGTCCCAGACAACACTCGAGACAGTGTAAGGCCTAGACAAAGCTCGCAAAGAACTCTGACTATCACTGAAAACTCTGAAAGGGAGATCTCTTGGACCAAACTCCAGCAGCCAATGGGCCGCCAAAGAGATGCCAAGGATCTCACACTGGAATACTGAGGCATCAACCCCAAGATACACGGACAAAGCCAAAATGGTAACACCCTGGTTTCTGTCCTTAATCACAACACCACATTCAGTATTGTCACCATCCCGCGAGCCGTCTGTGAAGCAGACAACCCCTTCCCCTATAATAGATGCATCGCAAGCCCATTACACCCGCGACCCTAGTTTCACATTGAACTTCCGATTCTCCAGACTTTTATAACACCAGTCCACTGGCATCTGTAGAATAAGGACGCAGGATCCCCACTTCTCACAGATTACAGTGTGACTAGTTGAGCCCCCAAACAAAGAGTTTTCTACCCACAAACCCCTCGTTTTAAGCCTATGCATAGACCTCACGGCCACACCCATAAGACATATGTCTATAGGAATAGGGCCAACAAGACACTCCATCGCCGCCCTAGGCGTTGATCGAAGCCCTCCAGTTATCATAAGGCACGCCTGATGCTGTACCTCACACAACAATTTGACGTACAAGCTTTTCTCCAGCAACAACCCCATACTCCATCACAGGACGAATAAGGGCAGTGTAAGTCTATTTCGTCACCGTGGGAGATAGACCCCATTTCCTACCAACCATTCGTTTGCATCTGGCAAACGTGACTTTCGTCCTGCTCTCCACTGACTTGCAGTGTGGCATCCACGTCAATTGTTTGTCAAGCACAACGCCCAAGTACCTTACTGTACGTCGAATCACCAGGTTCACGCCTCTATACCTAACAGGATTGGGACATAGCCTAGTGTTCTTAGTAAACAGTATCATTTCAGTTTTTTCAGCATTAAGGCGCAGCCCTACTTCCACACACCAATCACTGATGATATCCAGACCATCAGTGACTTGTTGAGTGAGTATGCGAAGCACCTTGCCGATTAAGAGAACCCCTGCAGCATCGGCATACCCCTGTGACAGAGTAGACGACGCGCTATACCTATGCCTGGTCAAAAGTCCATTCATGACTAGGTTCCACAAAAGGGGTGATATTACCCTACCTTGCGGACACCCCCTCTCCACATTCCTTTCTCTAGAAAAACCACTGATCTCAGACACTACCATTCTGTGTTTAAGACTAAAGTCGATCAATCTCCTTAACAAAAAGCAAACACCAAACAGTGCTTAAGAAATGGCACTGAATAATACATTATTGAAGGCCCCTTCAATGTCAGCAGAAGCACCCAGGACCATCTTTTCCGACTCAAGAGCCCTTTTTACATACGCAACCATCCTATAAATAGCCGCATCTGTGGAGAGACCCTTAAAGTACGCAAACTGATGATTCGCTCTGAGCCTGCTCTCCAATTTAGGTGTCCTGATGTGCCTATCCACCAGTCTTTCCAGGAACTTCACTAAAACAGGAGCTAGCTGTATTGGCCTCCACGAAAATGCCTTACAGTAGTCCCGCTTACCTGGCTTAGGTAGAAATACTACCCTAGCCACCCTCCAGCACAGCGGAACAGTACCGAGTGTCAGGCAAGCCTGATACAGCGCAACTAACCGTACCAAAATCACTAGTTAACTCCTAAGCAACAGCACAGGTTGGATACTATCAGCCCTTGCAGACTTGTACAGACTAAAACTCCACACAGCAGCCTGCACCTTTTTTTCAGTGACAATCTCTGAGCAGTTATTTAATCCTAGAGATTGCATACCATGCTCAGTAAAATGCCTCTTCTTGACCTCTAGCCCAGGAAAGTGATGCCGAAGAAGGACATCCAGAGTCTTTCCCATAGACGTCGTAGACCTATCTGTAACATAATCATGAATTGACCATGGTATCCTTATCACATTACCCTCCAGGCTCCGCAGACACTTCACAGCATCCTTAAACTTACTTACCCTACTACAAAAATCGGTCCATGACCTTCTTTTTGCACTTCGCACAGCAGACATATATACATTGCGAGCTTTCTTATACTCCCTCCATCAGGGTCGCGTTGGTGACGACCCATTTTCTTGGAGAAAGTGGTTACACCCACACTAAGAGCTGTAAGCTCATTTGTCCACCACAACGCTACCCTATCCCGTCGTTTATATGTCCTTAGCGGGCACACCTCATCAAGAGAATTCATCATAGCCTTACTAATGTCAGCCGCCACAGCATCAACATCATCAACACTGTGCAGCTGCCCATCAGTAACTATGAAAACCCTTTCCCTTAAACAAGCGGAATATCTGCTCTAATCCATTTTCCTTATATTTCTACAGCAAACAGCCACTGGCAGGCCAGCCGTGACACGGAAGCGAATGTACCTGTGATCAGATTCTGATTCCTCATTCGACACAGTCCATCCATCAGCATATGCCTCGGCTAGTCTATTTGCCAGCGTTATGTCAATGACCTCACTTCTATTTGCTACAACAAACGTAGAACCACTACCCTGATTCACAACCAAAAGATCAGTCGCCATAATGTAGTCAAACATTACTTCATCTCTGCAATTAGTGTTGGTACAACCCCCTACCATGTTATGTGCATTAGCATCAGTACCCATGATGAGGGGTAGCTTCTTGACTTGACAATGGTCAACCAGTTTGCGCACCAGATCCCCAGGAGGATCAACGGCTTCACCCGGCATATACACAGAGGCAAAGACCATCGGACCTTTACCCCACCACGTTAAAACAGAGACTGTATCCCTGTCCGTAAACTCAACTAGCAAATGAGCCTTAACATTTCTAGATATTAAAACACATGAGCGCGGTACAGCATGCAAATTAGAAACAAAAAGTTGATCAGACTTACCCAGACCCCTCAAAGCTCATCTGTTACAGTACCGTTCTTGTATGAGACAAATATGAGCGCAGACCGGACGACCAAGAGCAGTGGTGCCATTCAGGCGACGTTCGTGTCGCACCACTCCATCGCGGAGACCGCATAAGCTCAAAGCCCCCGCTTCTGAGTGGTGCATGTTAATTTGGGTCAGATCAATAGTGGAAAGGGCCGTGGAAGAGACCCTACCAGATTATTGACCCGACCCGATGTTAAGAGTTATTACCCCCAAGCACCACCACCCTCAGCCCCCAACCCGCTCACAACCTCAAACAAGACCATACCCAAACTGAAGTGGAGCTTAATGTATGCAGTACAGCAGTATGTATGTTTGCATGTTTATATGTATGTATGTATTACCCTTTTTGTCTATGTATGTATGTTTGGATGCGTTTATGTATGTATGCAGATATGAATGTATGTACGCATGCGTTTTTGTATGTATGTGTATACGTATTCATTTCTGTATGTATTTATGTATGTATGTATGTCCGTATGTGTTTCTGTATGTTTGTATGTCTGTATGCGTGTATGTATGCATGTATGCATGTGTGTCTGTATGTATTTCCGTATGTGTGTATTTAGATTGTATACTTGTATTATTCCAGGTTAAAAGCGAGCCCGCGTAGCTCAGTGCTTACTGCACGGGTGTCTATGAACCTGCTGTTTAAGCAAATGCTCGCTTTAGGTCTTGGTTATCGAGACCAGCGGCGGTGGCAAGTTTTCCCACTGAGTTTTCCTTGTCCACAAGGCAGTGAAGAGCTCGGCGGCTCTAAACGTCAATGTAAAATGAAGTTCGCCATAGAAGTAGGCCCGACTAATGTTGGAAAGACAAAACCTGTGTGATGGCACAGTGCAAGAAGTGAATTCAAAGTCGGGCACCCTGTAAGAACTGCAGTTAAATCGGGGCAACCTCAAATTTATTTATTAATTCCAGGTTAAAGAAATCTATTTACCTTATTTGTAAACGAATGCGTGTTGGAACAATCAAATAGTATTGTGTAAATGATGTAATTTTTGGACGATTTCTGTAAGTATACAAGTAAGATCCGACTTAATGTTATATGCGTTTACCTCATTTCTTAACTCGTGACTGAGGACCATTAAATAATATAACTTGAATAACGTCATTTATGAACGATCCTCGTATGTGTACTTGTAATATCCGTTGTTCAAAATATTTAAATACGTATTTTTTACACTAATGGCCGGGGATCCTTAAAATTAAGTCATTTATGGACGCGTCTAGTTTGTGTACTAGTAAAATTTCATTATACGGATACCTATTTACTTCCTATCAGAACTAGTGATAGGCGGTATACTTGAAATAGTGATATTTCAATGACGTCATTTATGAACGACCCCTGTATGTATAGTAGTAACATCTTATGTCAAAAATCTTTAAATAACAATTATTTAGATGACGCAGTTTATGGACGATCCCTCTATGTCCATTAGCAACATCCGACGCGATGGTAATATTTGTTTACTTAATTATTTAATTAATGACTCGATGATCCTAAAAATAGTCATATTTAAATTAAATTTTGTATGGACGACCCTTGATATGTAAATTAATAGTCAGATGCACTTGACACTATAAGTTTAAACTACGTGCTATAGTAGGTACAAATGTTTGTCGTGTAGTGTCTTTTGTGATTTTCCATATGTATTTTTTAAGGCAAACAAGTTCTCAGCTCCATGTACCTCAATGTTTTGCCAGCTCTTTTTTTATCTTGAAACATTGATTTTATCCTAAGTCGATATAACTGCTAATTGCAAACAAACTGTAGCTTTAATAAGTACCAAAAACTATACCGCGCACTTTTCTCGCATTTCTGGGCAAATCAAAGTTGTTTCATTGTAATCGCTTAAGAAATGTGACTTGTAGCGCAATAAAAACAGACAGACAGACAAGCATAACTATTCCTATAGATGCTTAAGCTCAGCATCTTAAAATCAAGTTGCATACAGAAAAAGTCGTGGTTGTACGAAACACCTTTTTGCCCTACACTCGTGCATCAAGAAATAAATAGCCAAACCATCGTTCAAATCCAAACACAGACTTTTTGCAACATTTGCGGAATTAAGCCAGGTCTTTGACTCAATTAAAAGGAACAGGCCTTGACTAGGGACTTGACTAAGAGAGGTAGGAGTTTTGACTGTATTGTAGACGAGTAATCCAGCAAAAATTCACGCCCATGCAGCAGCTCAATCTTATCCCACCTAAGTGACCGCACCCAAGACAAATATTACAATTACAATTTTTGAATTGTATAATAGCACACATATCAACTGGGCTGATTGCACCTTTAGCAACGAAGAAAATAGTTATGGCTATATACTAGTAGTGGATTAGAAAAACAATGCACTTTTACACAAGCGAGACAAAAACCTGCCTCTTGCAATGGAAAAGCGAACATTAAATGTGCAAGACGTTGCTACCATTATTTGCCCGAATAAAACAAAAACTGCCTGTTTGCAGCGGCAAGTCTCCTATCCCTGATTAATGTTAACTCTTCATAACAAGTACAAGTATACAGTGCATTTCAAGGTTCTGCAGTATTATTTGTAAAATGGATTAGTTTTATAAACAGTTCATTTTGAGGTAAGGTTTAAACAAAAACACTGTTTCAAACCATACATTGACACGAACTTGGCCAAACGCAATGCAGCCAAAACAGAATTTGAGAACAAATCACTTAAAAAAATACCGATGTGATTTACAGAAAAACAATTACAAATATCTTAGAATTTGTGAATGCTCAAATTTGTACAAGTGCAGCAGAAGCTAAAAAATTATTAGCTTCAACTTGATGCAAAGACTTGAAAGAATTGTCAAAAGATCTTAGCATATTTACAGAAAAATAGAAAACGTATCGCGTCACTAACTCCCTTTTAAGTGAAGTAGCCATTTTAGACTTTGCAAAAATATTTTTTCATGAAAAATGGAACTGTCGATGTGAGATACTGCATAACAAAGCACATATAGACTACTTTAATACTGATGAATATGAAATGCACACAATTGACGATCTAAACAAGTTTTAGGACGATATATTTTAAACAAAGATGGAATTTGGTTTTAGCAAAATTCCTTGCGACCACAAGTTTTTTAAAATTTATAAAAACCAGAACCTAGGCTTACACAGTTCCAATAAAGACAAAAGCAGGAAGTTAAGAATACGAAGTTCAGACTTGAAAAAACTAATGTTTTAAAACAAAAAATGTAAAGTTCATTGTACTTAAACGACACTAAACCACAACAGTGCACAGGAGTTACAGTAGTTGCAATGAGGCAGTGTTACCACAACAAGTATAAAATGATGTTAAAAACTAACAAACCTTGTAAGATAAATGTGCATTGTGTAAGGTCTAAAGACTATAACTTGTCAATTGTAAATTTTAATAGATTAGCATTTAACTCTTTAGACTTATCTTGAGTGTTTCCGAATTCAACTAACTGTAATTATAGTTTACTTTTTGGTCATTTTGATTTACGCAAGACTAGTTTTACAACATCACATACGTGAAACAAAAACTTGTTAATATGAAAATATTGTAAAAACAAAGTTTGTAAATAATAATTAAAGTTTAGAAACAAAATTAAAGTATTTGTGAGCTGGTGTGAGCAACTGTAGTGTTTAGTTTTATTATAGGTGGCCCTATGTTTTTAATGTGAGCCAAATAATACACTATAAATATAAATTTAAAAAATAATAAATTAATTGTAAACCGTCTGTATTGTAATATGTAAAATTAATACGTAAAATGTGTAATATGTTGCGTATGCGTAAATATTGTAATTGCGTCTTGTAAATGTTTACCTTAAGTTTAATTAAGAATACTAAAAACTATTATGTAAATATCAATGTAAATTGTGTCGGTTAACTAATAAAATTTCACAAAAAAAATAAATTTAAATATGTAAATGCTTTTATTAAATCACTTTATTGACATTTCTTTTAGTTCATTTGACTTATACTCATACAATTAGCCTACAACAAAAGGCAAACCACATGACCTACCTACTACATATGTAAGTACCTATCTACGTACATAGATTCAAATAATATTATTATTAAATTATTATTGCATTAATGACTACACAATGCTAGTCCATGTCTCCTAATGCATCTCATTATATCTGTTCTTTGGTTCCCATCATAACTTTATTAAACTAAACTTGACACTGTCGTCCAACGACTATAGCTTAAAGGACTCAGTATACGTTTACATAATTTTGTTACATATAGCTAATGCTTTTTAGTGTAATTATATATTAGATTATTCATCATTTTTAATCAGTAGGCACACACACAAACAAATAATGCACACATATTTGAACCTTAGCGCTCACAACGAATGCTAAAAATAAAAAAAAAAGGAAGTTTAAAGTTCAGCTTCTAGCTGAATAAAGCCATGGATTACTAGTCTAGCCTATTTTAACAACTCAGTACCTCTTATGTTTACCGTAATAACCGTAACATCTAAAAATGCCCCGTAAATTTTAATTGTGGTCGGTTTTAAGATTTTCCAAGGTTGTCCCGGTCCCAAAATGGCCCTGGCCAAGACACGGGACACAAAAGTCGTTTCCAGGACAATCATGGCAAATTCGGGACGGGTGGCATCCCTGGAATACACCTGCACTATTTAAATTGGCTTAGCTATCACAACGAGTTTTATTATCACAAAATATTTGCCATGAGCCATTAGTTAGTGATTACATCGAATCAATTCGTTCTGAACTCGACGAGAGTAGACGTGTACTTCTCTCTGTCCTGAGTACTATCAGAAGGCCTTTTATTTCCATTTTGGATTTTTTTGGCTTGAATTCCTCTGTTCACGAAGCACCTAGTGGTTGCGGGTTTAGCGTGTCGGAATTTAGTTGTCGATTTTCTCCTATCTTCACCTTGGACAACTTTCGATATTTGAGATAGCGTATATCTACATATCAAAGCTGTTTTGCATACCGCAGAACTAACAAGCTGGAAGATATGTAGCTTCAGTGGAGAGGCAGTGCTTGTCACATTGCTGCTCTACTGAAGCTATTTAGGAGTTGTCACAACGTATTTTTGGGCACGTTGACCCTAGCCAATAGCACTACCGGCAATCGCTAGAATATCTCACGTATTATTGTGAATAGTTTCAATTAGCTTCGCTTAATTACATGCAAGTTGGACTATGTGCTGGTATTTCGGGAATTTGCATTCAACCGACTTCTGCCGTTGATAAATACCAGTACTATGGTCTGATTTAATTGTCAATTCTGAGCAACTCATAGGCATAATCATAGTCACTTAATAGGTATACGCTTAGAGATTAAATTGAAAGTTTAGTGCTAAAGTTTCTCGTTCTTGCTCAAGCATACTTTATAACGAGTAATCATAGCAACTTTCATAAATAAAGACATGTTCATAGTAAAAAAAGGATCGTTCTGCAATGGGCCTATCAGTGGCCTGAGCGGCATTCCAGTAGCTTCATGTTACTGGATCTCCTTCAAATACAATACAATACATCGAATCAACGTGCCAACCGTGCTGTTTTCTGACATCTTCATCATTTTATACTAAAAGCAACTAAATATTATATGTACTTATGAATGATCGGAAGCTAAATTCTACGAGCATATTAAATAATATAAATTCTTTAAACTTTAAATTACTACATTGTGTACATGTTTATTACTATGAGCTCTTGCAAACCCCAAAAATATTTGACAATGCTTTTTAATGAATTGATTGAGTAGTCACTTTAACTCCCTTGAAGACAGATTACAGAAGAAAGTAGATACACGTATATTTAAATATTATGTATTTTTTTTAAACTGTGTAATTAACATAATAATATGCGTCTACGATTTGAAGGGAAGTTTTTCATCAAAAATGTCTGCAGTCTTCAGGCAAGAAACTTCTTTAAAACGAGGATCTGAAAATTTGAACGTTACCGCAGTTGAGTCAGTAAAAGGTTAAAACATCGATTGACATTACCAATAGCTTATGACAAAATCAATGGCTAAAAATTGTAAGATTGTAATATTTTAAATGGTCCCAGTCCACAAAATACAAATGGCCCAAGTCTGGCTGAGATCTTATGGCTAAAGTCTGGAGGTGTCCGCCGAGGCAAACATGGCGCGTACGTCTAGGAAACGAATGAACCAAGAACGGTTAATCCACGGGAATGCCAGTACTGCCGGACGTATGCATTTCATATGCTAATCCATTGCCGTTCATATGCCAATCCAATACCAGATGCACACCAATGTACCCCCATGCGAATGCCTTACGAGTGCTATAGTTGCATATTACGCATACACGTACATACTTGAATTTTAAAAATTGAAGTTGCAGCTAATTGTACCCTGGTTGACATTTTTATTACAAAACCAGTTTATTTACTGGTAAAAACTACAGTTTAAGTAATTACGTTCAAAATTAAAGCCAAACTTATATTAACAATGAGCCAGAGGAATGCAAACGTACAATTCAGTATTATCTAGCAATAGTAACAAGTAACATTTTCTATAAAAGTCACAAACAGACGCTCCAAACACGTCATAAATTTTACTTACTATACAGATACTAAGCAAAATACTATTAATAGGATAATTCATACATGGCGATTTATCAACAAATTTTCTGCAGAAATGTTACTAGTAATATTAACAATCAGAATAACATTCCTAGTTTTTGTTATAGTACAATTATCACCTCTTTTTGTAGATATGAACGCATTTAATTTAGGCAAAAAGTTATTATTAGACGTTTTGTTTTACAAAGAATACAAACTACTATTTTGAAAAAATTCACGACAGCATATATCAGGAATCAATTTTACAAATTTAATTAATAATTCACGAGCGCATTGCCTCTATTTTGTTTGTGTTGCAGTTGGTTTTGATAAAAGTATGTAGTAGGGGAGTGCGTATGTGTGATCGGGTTCATTTTTTTTCAACTTTGAAAATCTGTAACTTTTTTTGTACTTCCTCCAAATTCACTGTTTATGTACTCAAATACTAGCCAGTTCATTCTCTATGTACCCTTAAAATATCAAACCGATAAACTGAAAATTCGAAGACTTATACCGAATGGTATGAAATATCTTCGATAATTTTCGATATTACAAAAATGCTGTAAATGTGATCACCGTGTCCCAAAATGTGATCATGTTAAAATTGCATTAATATTACAGTGAAAGTTAGTGCCTTTTATGTGATCACTCCAGAAAACTTTCAGATAAGATGGTAAATGAAAGATAATGCGATATGAGGTTCCATTTATGAGAGTTTAAATAACACTACATGCGTAAAATACAAAATCACATGTTTTGGGGTGGTCTGCAAATGGCGTCACAAAATTAATGACATTTTGTCCAACCACTATTTTATCATTTTAGGGGTTGCCCATAAATGATGTCATCGAAATATCTCCATTTCTACGACCCTATGATTACCCTGTCATCAACCGAACCATTGTGTAGAATAGATGGATATCTTTAACATACGTTGTCATCAAGATCCTAGCTGACCCACTAACCGTACCCCTGACATCATTTACGGATGATCTCTTACCATTGAGTAAGCGACTATTTGAAAATGGAATGTCATCAGTCATCAATATCTGGCTAGACCAGCTGACCCGAACGATGACATTCTTTAAGGACGATTTTTAAGGGGTTACCCATAAATGATGTCAACATCTTGGTGGGTAAAAATAAAATAAACGATAATTCGGCATCTGTAACATGTGATAACAGCAATTGCGTAAATGATCGAGGAATTCCTGAACTAGTGGATTTATCTTGAGCTACACACCACAATAATGCTAACGATACACTGAATTTTAATACCCACCCATTTTTCCAATTTACAAAAAGTCAAAATTTGCTGTAAGGGATGGTTCATAAATAATGCCACCCAAATTAAAACTTTATTAGGACCCATTTACCTCTATGTCATGATTCTCATGACATCAACATTACTTAAACCGCTATAGGTAGGTATCACATACACTCCCTTAGAGGCACAAGGCCTATGGGAGCTTAAACCGCTATATGTAATATGTCTTCAAAATCTGACTGGACCCACACCCATCCGGACGACATCATTTATGTACGATCCCTAATGATGTAAAACAGCATTGTCAACTTATTTTAATAAGCTGTTTGATAAACTGAGTTGATTCGATGCTTTTAGCCATCTGCAGTTCTGATCACATTTAGAGCTCATAGAATGATCACATTATAGCACAACTCCCGCATTTGACACTTTGACCTTTCATCTATTTTAGTGGGAACTCTCCGTACGAAAATCTCAAACAGTATCTTCAACTAGTTGGTAATGAATGTATCAATCACGTTGCACACGTTGTTTAATTCTAAAATGTACAACACTAGAAATTTTGAAATTTGAAAACTCGGAAAAATATTCGGAATACGAGTTATTCTGATATTCGGACTTCGACGATTTTACTCTGCCCAGGTTTTCAAAGTTTCGCACCCTAAATTATACTGTCGTTAGTTAAGAGTACAAGCTATCATTACCGGCTAGTAAAGGATTTCTGATGAAGCTTGTGCTTTAGCACCAGCCACTGATCACACTTAAGGCATGATCACATATACGCACTCTACTGCTACATGAAAGTGCTAAAAACCAAAAAATGTTTTTACTAAACTTTAGTTAAAGCATGTTTAAGAGCTACTGAACCCGTGTATAATATAAATTCCCTAAATTCTGCCGCTTTCGAATTATCCACTTCACGAACACCTTAGGGTTTTCTAAAAAACTCTCTGGGGGTATAAGGTGATATATTTATTAAATTTAATGATATAATATCGACACATTGACTCTGAAGCCTAACTGGCAACTTTCGTTTCATTCATGTAACTAAAAATTTTTTAGCTACTCCCAAGCAAGACAAATGCATGTAATCTAAAGGCACTTGTGTAACTAACCCTAACGTCACAAAACCTAATAGGCTTATGGCTGAGTGGTGCTTAGGATTTGTCATTTGTTGAAATGATAAATCGCTGCGTAATGCAGAATCTAATTAATCAAATACTACTCTGCCTAATTAAATCCCTTTTTGATTACAACGCTCACATCCGTAGTAGCCATTGTGCATTAAACACTTCATTAGACTTCTAGCTGGTGCATCTGCTATAATAGACGATAGAAGTATTTTGTAGCTAATTGGGTTTAATTCTATTCCATTCCTTTTCAGTGCATTTAATTCAATTTTAAATTTTTCTAAAAACACATTAACTGGTGGTTATGTCTCTCCAACATAAAGAGATAATAAAAGGAGACGAATCTTTACCCTGATCTAATTTTCCTTATATTGGCCAAAATTGTTTTTTACTACTACGAGTTATTAGAAGGCCATCAATTTCTACTAAAATAGTTAAAATATTTTCCTTAGGATTACTGAATATAGGTAGGTTAGGCAAACAGTTTAGTTTTAAGCTCTTACTTGCTCGACATATTATAGACTTTTTTATGCCAAAATATTAAAATTTCCCTTTGCCCATATCTATAATATTTTTGGTATTACTACCTGTGCCTAATAAAGTTCGGGAATCACGTTTTAAATTTATAGCGGGTAATGATTTTTTAGGAACCACCAGCAAATCATTTAGTGCAATATGAGTTATATTATGGCCAACAGCCCAATTTGCTAACATATTTTGTAACGGTAATTCAGAATCAACTGAAACATCGCTGTCGCTGTCACTGTCACTGCCTGAACTAAGGGACGCTAAACTGAAGTTATTTGTTTCGTAACTATTGTCTAAACTATCTTTACTATTATTGGGATTAATCAAACATTGCTCATCAAGGACTGGTATACCGAGCTCGCTGAAATTTGTAGTAACATTTTAATTTGAGAAAGTTTAACAGAAACACTTTTTGCTTTAAATCGCCTTTTTGTCCTTTCACTAATAGCTGCCATACTTTTTTCAATAATTAAATTCAAGTATTTTGAAGATAAGCTTAACAGCTAGACGATACAAATTTAATCGTTAAAAATTATACGGTGTCCTGCTTATAAATAATAGAATTATTTTATTAATATAATTAATTATTCTTCTTTGTTTTTCTGCGTTCTTTGCGTTTCCTGTTTCTATCTGCGCTTCCTGCTAACCATTTTTAAATAATGTACAGGAATGGTTCGCGATCACTGCCGTTATTAGAAAGACAAAAAAAGTAACTTTAACGAAATTGCATATTAAAAACTATGATTTAATTACTTGTTATAAGCTTAAGGATTTCTTATATAGTAATTATTAAAACATTGGACAAACAAATTACTGACATTTTATAGTTTCACAAATCAACAACGTTCAAAATTGAATTTTGTGTCCCTTTCCAGAAAATGTGATTCCTGGGGCAAACGAGTGAGTGAACACCTTTGCTAGAATGCGACATACATGCCTCTTGTAGTCCTGTCAACCAATTTCAATGCACTAACGCTTCTTAAATGTCGTAAAAAAATAATCAGCAATTACCTCATTTGAAAATTAATTGTTATAATTTTATACAGCATAAAAAGAATACTGGAAATAAGGTAAACGGACAAAGTCTCCCTAAAAATTGCCTACCTTGACACCAACCATTGTCCCTCTTAGTAAGTTTACCCCATGACACTCGCTTTATAAGTAACAGCGGAAATTTTCCCCCCAAACTCGTAATTATGTTATGTGTCGTAAGATTAAATGATGATTTATGAAATTTTGGGTTATAAGCATGTTTTAATTTTATTCTCGCTGATTGTATATAATCTCAAAAATTCTATGCAAAATATTATATATAAAATTTTATTAAACCGAAGCTTTGAATTAAATTGAATGCATCTAATGCAAACTCTGAATTGGTAACTTAAAAAGTACCAACCAGTACAGGTTGGTAACCAGTACAGGTTGGTCTGGCGGTTGATTAGTTGGTTGATTCCTTCTGGTTAAGCAACAGTCCAAGCGCATTCTGAAATGGATGGGTGACCTGTGTTGGTAATCCTGCAAGGCTCGGTGATATGTACGTTGCTGGTCCTAGAGAACAGATTTTCGGAGTCATTCTCTAGGCTTTCTAGAGTTTTCTTCTCTAGAAAAAGTGTCCGCTCCTGGAAATAAGCGTGAATTACGCTTTGGAGGTCTGACAATAAAACAATTATTATTATTATTATTAAGTTTAGGAAATTAAAGTAAGCTGTTTAAACCATAATAAAATTGTTAACATCGTAGTTAGTAGTAAAATTACACATTAAAAAATATATGGAATATACTTTGTGTCAATATGGCTAAAAATTTTTTACATAATTATATCCTGACATCGTATAAAAATGTTTAGTTATAAGGTTAAAAAACTTAACTAATATGCACACATTACCTAAGCCTATTACCCTAAAAAATTTACTTCTTACGAAGAAAATTTAACAGCAAATACCTTATAATCTGAAATTCTAAAAATTAAGCCTGTTGGTGCGACCCACACTACGAAGGAACGACTCCATATCCACAGAATTTTCGCTGTATCTAATGTAAATATTTTTAAGTCTCTCCTGAAGCTTTACATAAGACTTCTGAACTTTCTTTTGTGGAGGCCTCTCAGTGGCTTCTTGGATTATCCAACATAGTAATTAAAAGTATGTAAATGTAATTAGATTTGTAGATTGCAGAACCTTAAAATTTACATAGTAATTGTTTAGCAAATCGTAAAATAATACTCAAGACCAGCTCCTAGTCCTATAGCTTACAACAGTGAGCTATATTCTTAAAGTATACATCTTTACACGATACTGAACTAACACATACTAGTTGTTGCATTTCACTACTGGGAGGAAAATGACCGCTGTTACTTAAAGGGGTGGAAAGTCTGGGAGGAAAATGACCGAGGGTAAAATATCCGGGGATACTTTGTCCAAGGGAACTTTGTCCGATTACCATTTTCAATTGTTGTTGTTTTAATTAGTGTTCTATAGTGCTACCTAGTTGAGAGACCATCGAGCACGCAAACCGCGAACATCTAAATTTTTAAGTAGTCCCGAAGTATTTCATAAATTTTATTTTACTTTTCAATTTTTAACAGTTAAATAACAGTTTTTGTCTAATTTTAACTCGTAATTGAATACTTAAGTACGTCTGAAAGTATAATTCGACCGAAAATTTATAGATTTATTTTAACTAGTTAGTGTTTTACGAATTTCCAAAATCCTGCCACGTTGCCAGCCCATTAGACGGAGGAAACTCATGGAAGAACATACATAGGAGATTAAGAGGAGAAGAAATAAATTCAAAAAAGCAAGAATCAACTTTAAAACATAAAGCTAAGTTCCTTCTCATTTATACGTAGGCCGAAGGCCCACAACTCTCATATTTTCTCTAATAAGGTGTTAAGATACTAGCAGAACGGACAAGAGCAGCTAGCCGCCTACTTCTTTCAGCAACTCGCCCAACAACTATTACAACTTAGCCAACAACACAAATCTCCGCTAACTTAATAACTCTGATTCAAGACTTCAAGAAAAAAATTTACTCAAGACTAGTAACTCTGGAAACAAACATGGAAACAAAATGGAAATCACTAGAGACTAGGATAAATAAAGCTACTTTAAGACAAGAAATTGAAGTTAATATTATGAAAGCAAGATTTAGTGAGTTAAAACAACGACTTCAAAGTGCTGAGACAAAAGTCAACGAACCTGAAAGACCGAACAGAAGTAAAGAAATTTTAATCACAGGTCTACCCGTTAGTTGCTCTCCAGTCGAGGATGCTAAATCAATAATTTTAGACACCCTTAAACTTAATTCTACACAGATTGTGAAGGCAAAACGAATTTGAACAAAACTGAAGGCAAACCTCCGCTTTTTTTTGTCCAGCTAGCTGACAAGGATGAAGTTACTTTGGTGCTTCAAAAGAAGTCTCGATTGAAGGAGGCTCTACCGCAAGTCTACATCCAACAGTGTCGAAGCAAAAAATAACAAGAAGTTTACATGCACCTAACAGAACACTACTGGATAAAGAAACGGGACCCTTTAATAAAAACTGTTAAATATGTAGGAAGTTACGCTTTTGAAGCTAATGGCATCAGATACACTAGTGACGGAATAACTCTGACCAAGGTGCATCTTTGAAATGATCTTATAACCTAAGCCATATAATCTAACTTGTCTAAACTAAAACTAAAATTGTCAAATACGTCTATGTCAAATGAACTTATAGTAATTACTAAAATAAGTAACTGTACTAAAACCTGTGAGTGATAAATGAGCTGTTGTCGGTGCTATTGGAGTTGACACTCACAAGGACACAATATTATTGAAAAATACGTTAAATAGTTCTCTATAGCATGCTTAACTAAAGCTAGCTTTTTAACCAAGATCATGAGTGACAAATACGAGTGCAACAAAATTGTGAAAATTTGATCTTAGAAGAAATTGTTAGAGATTAATTCTAAAGTACAGCTCTCCGCAGAATTTGTACAACAAATAAGAATAAAATTAGAAGCAACAACTGCTAACGATGAGAATTAAACTAAAAATTAAATTAAAATTTAGATATAAATTGTTAAATACGGAAGGAAATATTACGTTAGTGAATCAAAATATAATAAAGTTACTATTTTTACAAGATATTGTGATCAAAAATTCTTAGAAAATATAATACCGGTAGGCTATATTTTGACTTCAGTAACTGGCAGCCAGGACCGCTTCCAAATTTACCGAAATAAGGTCTCGGAGAGGTCTCTGTCTGGCATTGTATCTATGAGGGTTTCAATTACTAATCACTAATCATTGTTAACTAATGCATTACATCAAACATGTTAAATTTTAAGAACAAATATTATATGAGCTTCGATGGTCTAACAATTACTTTGCTTAAACAAAACTAATGTAACTAAAATATTATTCAGATTTGTGTGTGGGCCTAGGCCCGTATATGCAATAAATCAATACATACATACATACATACATACATACATAGTGCTACCTAGTTCGACTTTGACTTTTACGTTGACGTTTAGAAAGTACCTTTAATCGTGATCGTAAGTTGTAAGAATTGACTTGCATACAAAGGCAATGGGCAGTAGTAAAAAGGTTATAAGCAGTAAGCTGGCAGTTTTCAATGGTAATGGTCTGTGTTCTGCTACAACCGACACGCAGTGAATGTGTTATAGATATTAAATGTATAAATTATACATATGCAGAGATCGTTCATAATGACGTCTTTCAAATGTTATAGTTTGAAATACCCCTAATTCTAACTTTACTAGCGTCCATCAAAGATCAGAGCTTTAAGTACCCTCACCACCATTTCCAAATTTCAAGTTTTTTTCAATCTGTTTTACCTACATGTAATGAACTTCCCTTTGTTGGTTATAGATGGTCAGGGATCGTCCATAATGACGTCATTCAAGTATCATAATTTTAAGTACCCCTATCTCTAACAATGCATCTATTGAAATGGTGTTGGCTGTCTGTTGGTTTGTCTGTCTATATGGCTGCATATTACACGCTCCAGTCCACATGCTACAGATTACATTATTGAACTGAATAAATGCAAACAACTTTTTATCGTCCGCAAGTTTGAGGAAAAATTGCTGTATAGTTTTTGGACCGATGTCAAAAACATGTTTTAAAGTAAAAAGTGACAATTTATAGAGGTAGTTACAGATGTGTGAGCTTGTCATGGCTTGCTAATAAAATGCACAGAACCTTTACACAAATTCACATTACAAATGAAGGTATTTATCTATGTACGTTCACAGCGAAGCCAAGTATTGTCGTATTGTGGTCGTGAGTTTGGGACTGCAGTGTCGAATTCAAAGATCTTTATGCGCAGGTCTGGTCACTAGGCTTTGATTTCCAACTCATATTTTTTCAACTTGATCAGACTGCCCATTTCTTCACAAGTAACAGTTAACTGGACCAATTTCAAAGTTCAGAAAAGTGAGCTTTCCAAAAAGCGATACATGAGTTTGAACAAATAGAGAATTTGCATACATACCTACTTAATTTCAAAGTTGTGCGAGGCTAATACAAGCACATTTTATAGTACAGACCCAGCTAATCTCAGCTATAGTTTTTAATGGTATGTGGTCTGCTACGTCAAACACGCAGGGAATATGTTATATGTAGATATTCAGTATATATGTTACAGATACTCAGGGATCGTCCCTAATGACGTCCTTCAAATTTTGAAGTTTAATGTTATATATATTCAGGGACTGTCCATAATGACGTCCTTCAAATATGGTAGTTTAATGTAATAGATATTCAGAGATCGTCTATTAAGACGTCCTTCAAATATCGAAGTGGTAAGCACTCCCTTTACAACTTTAAATTTGTTTTCAAAATATTTTAATAACCCGTCATGACAATAAATATACAGGTAATAGATATTCAGGGATCGTCCATAAATGACGTACTTAAAATATCATAGTTTCAAGTATACCCATTTACAACTTTAAATTTGTTTTCAAAATATTGTAACTTTATTTCATGAAAATAAATATACGAATGATAGATACTCAGGGATCGTCCATAAATTATTATTATGTGTGTATTTATACAGCTGGATAAGCACCCATTGGGTATGGCCAACTGTGAGTTCATACAACTTTATTTTTGGACTGTCGGAGCACCGTAAGCAGATATAATATCTACTACAGTACTCCACATCCTGCAACCTACACTTGTAGCATTTGGATAGTTACGTGTTACAGTAGACCTTTTTACAAGCATATAATTAGGCTGGTTTGCACCAGACAGTTAAAGCCTATATTTTCCTTTCGGAGAAAAAACTCAACAGAGTATCTTATAGAATCGAAAGGACTTTCTCACGGTCCCCACAACTCCAATACGCTCTGCAAAGCCAATCTATCAGCGAGCAACTCTATCGAATATTATCGGGTGGCACAATGTCTACTATTTTCAATGTGTTTACTGATTTTACTTTTACTCGCTGTATTGAGTTGACTGTATTAGTGCAGTTTTAGTATGTTTGTTGTCCTTTACTGATTATTTGCGCAATGACAGTTGTATCTATGTTATTTACAAATGACCATGGAATTCAATATACTGTATTTTTATACTTATACTATAACTAATTAGTCTTTACTACTGGCGTATTTATTATTATTATATCTATGTACTACTAAAAATTGCGATACAAGTCTGACGTAGATGAACTTGTGACTCCTCCTAAAAAGTATCGTGTCTATTTCACAGAAGCGGGACTCTTTAGTCTCACATAATTCATGGCGGATCTGAGTAAACCAATTATTTATCCTTAAGTTTATTTGTCATAATTCTTGGTATATCATTTTTTATCGATGTATCTTTTACCGATGTACCTACATATAAGAGAAGTACCTACTGTGAACTTATGGATTTAGGGGGTAATAATTATTTTATTATTTTATTTTATTATTAATCATTTCAATAATTATCAGTCACAACGTGATATACTGTAATAATGTTCCGACGCTGGTTTGTAGCAATGTTATTTAAGACCAAAGCAATGTGTATATAATGTAACTATAACGTAACCATAATTCTGATACAAAAATATTATAGTTGATATTATCTGTAATGCAATATTAACCATGGTCTTTATTATCTTTATTATCTTTATTATCCATATCTGAGGATGTATATTGAATATACCGAATAGCTAATATATGAAATCTAACTATTGTATTTCTTTCAGCCTGAAGAAGATTATTAATAAAACCGAAACCGGTCGTCCCATTTCTATACATAAAAAAGAAGTATTCTCCATCGATTTTATTTTTTTCACTTTCATCATCGGTGGTCAGAAAGTCTGCTATTGATTTAGCACCACTCAAACTAGATATTAAATGTATAGGTTATACATATGCAGGGATCGTTCATAATGACGTCTTTCAAATGTTATAGTTTGAAATACCCCTAATTCTAACTTTACTAGCGTCCATCAAAGATCAGAGCTTTAAGTACCCTCACCACCATTTCCAAATTTTAAGTTTTTTTCAATCTGTTTTACCTACACGTAATGAACTTCCCTTTGTTGGTTATAGATGGTCAGGGATCGTCCATAATGACGTCATTCAAGTATCATAATTTTAAGTACCCCTATCTCTAACAATGCATCTATTGAAATGGTGTTGGCTGTCTGTTGGTTTGTCTGTCTATATGGCTGCATATTACACGCTCCAGTCCACATGCTACAGATTACATTATTGAACTGAATAAATGCAAACAACTTTTTATCGTCCGCAAGTTTGAGGAAAAATTGCTGTATAGTTTTTGGACCGATGTCAAAAACATGTTTTAAAGTAAAAAGTGACAATTTATAGAGGTAGTTACAGATGTGTGAGCTTGTCATGGCTTGCTAATAAAATGCACAGAACCTTTACACAAATTCACATTACAAATGAAGGTATTTATCTATGTACGTTCACAGCGAAGCCAAGTATTGTCGTATTGTGGTCGTGAGTTTGGGACTGCAGTGTCGAATTCAAAGATCTTTATGCGCAGGTCTGGTCACTAGGCTTTGATTTCCAACTCATATTTTTTCAACTTGATCAGACTGCCCATTTCTTCACAAGTAACAGTTAACTGGACCAATTTCAAAGTTCAGAAAAGTGAGCTTTCCAAAAAGCGATACATGAGTTTGAACAAATAGAGAATTTGCATACATACCTACTTAATTTCAAAGTTGTGCGAGGCTAATACAAGCACATTTTATAGTACAGACCCAGCTAATCTCAGCTATAGTTTTTAATGGTATGTGGTCTGCTACGTCAAACACGCAGGGAATATGTTATATGTAGATATTCAGTATATATGTTACAGATACTCAGGGATCGTCCCTAATGACGTCCTTCAAATTTTGAAGTTTAATGTTATATATATTCAGGGACTGTCCATAATGACGTCCTTCAAATATGGTAGTTTAATGTAATAGATATTCAGAGATCGTCTATTAAGACGTCCTTCAAATATCGAAGTGGTAAGCACTCCCTTTACAACTTTAAATTTGTTTTCAAAATATTTTAATAACCCGTCATGACAATAAATATACAGGTAATAGATATTCAGGGATCGTCCATAAATGACGTACTTAAAATATCATAGTTTCAAGTATACCCATTTACAACTTTAAATTTGTTTTCAAAATATTGTAACTTTATTTCATGAAAATAAATATACGAATGATAGATACTCAGGGATCGTCCATAAATTATTATTATGTGTGTATTTATACAGCTGGATAAGCACCCATTGGGTATGGCCAACTGTGAGTTCATACAACTTTATTTTTGGACTGTCGGAGCACCGTAAGCAGATATAATATCTACTACAGTACTCCACATCCTGCAACCTACACTTGTAGCATTTGGATAGTTACGTGTTACAGTAGACCTTTTTACAAGCATATAATTAGGCTGGTTTGCACCAGACAGTTAAAGCCTATATTTTCCTTTCGGAGAAAAAACTCAACAGAGTATCTTATAGAATCGAAAGGACTTTCTCACGGTCTCCACAACTCCAATACGCTCTGCAAAGCCAATCTATCAGCGAGCAACTCTATCGAATATTATCGGGTGGCGACGCTTGCAATATACTTAGGAGAGAAGTGCTTCGGGAAGAATCTTAAGTTTATACATTGACATGTACGAGAGTCAGGCAAAGTAGGTACCTACTATTCAGCAGTACTGAAACTCCGTCTCAGGTACATAACTACCACGGATTTTTTTAGCCTGCACCCAACTCCCTTTAACTCTCACTCCCACCCCAGCTCAACTCCCCACCGACATACGAAGCTCTATCACCGCTACCGACTCCAATCCAGAGCGCCACCGACTCCCCCGACCTAGCAGTTCAAAGCTAACTACCACCCTAATGCTTAGACCCGACCAAAAATTAAAAGTTCTTAAAGATTATTTGTGGCCTACCCTAATTTACCCCTTTCAGAGCGCGCCGTTGTCGAAATTATCCTAAAAATTTTTGGAATCAGTCGATAAAATTATACGAAGTTCTGTCAAAGAATTTATTAGCATCCCTACAAGTAAACCTACCAGTATGCTTTATTCCAGTTCGAAAGTTAAGGGTATAGGCTTAGACTACGGGGGAAGTGATGGAGTAGAGTTGTTTTGTAGTTTGTAGTTTGTGGTGCCCGAGAGTATTGACTGGGACAGCCTGGGCCATGGCAAGGATTGAGACACGTTGTGAGATATGGGACTGAAACGACACATAACCTTGCTAAGCATATTGGCATTTAACTTAATTGTAATGTAAAGTCATGGGATTGAATTGAAACGACAGATAGCCTTGTTAAGCTTATGGGCATTTAAATGCATTTTAATGTAATGTCATGGGTATGAATGGGAGAAAATGAGAGCTGGAGTTGTATTATTGGAGTGGAACAGTGTGGCTGGTATATAGGCATTGGGAAGTACTGAGGAAGAGTGGACGAGACCGGACCCAGTGTTAATGTTTGGACTGCGTTCCCATAGCAACGTGTGTTGGGTATGAAAATCAGCTGAGCTGTGACTGCCAGTGCTGATCATATGAGAGCAGTCATTAATGTATGATATTTAAGATTGATAGAATTTAAAGTGAGCGGGTATTTGTTTCGGTTGGATTGATCACCATAGCAACGAGATCATATGGTATGTAAAATGAGAAGAACAGACGGAGTTCCGGAGTGCTTCACGAAGGGGGAGACAACGTGCCTATATAATTGGAACTGTAGGGGTTTAATGTGGGCGTACATACTTCAAAACCCTGAGAGAGAATTCCTGATGGATTTCAAGGCTGAGAATGGATTTGAAGGCTGAGAATTGCTTTGCTCAACTACATATTATGTGCGAAGGGGGCGATACCGCTTCTATTCATTACGTGAAAGAAGTGAGGCATTGAAAAAGTTGAGGAATATTTCACGAGGGGGGAGACAAGGTACCTATCGAATTGGAACCATATGGTATTGAATGGTCATGTACATACTTCAAAGGCTGAGAGAGGATGCCTGATGGATTTCAAGGCTGAGAATGGATTTGAAGGCTGAGAATTGCTTTGCTCAACTACAAAGTACAGAAACAGAGGGCAACATGTCTGCTATAGCTATGGGACTTGAACTGGGATGCTTGAGATGTATAGAATTTGATCGAGAATGTGGGGCTCTTGAATATTAGGTGCTAATATGCTATTATGTAGAACCCGTTACTTACCTATGTATGTATGTACACATTATTTAGTATGTACAGTGTACTAGTTGCGTATTGCAAAATACAATTAGCACGTATATTATATTAAACTATATGCATTTGACTTAGTTAAATGCATTAATTACACTGATTTAACGTACATACCCATTTAAAATATTTAAATATCATAACTGCAATTAAAATTAATTAGTCAATTATTATTTAATTTTAAATTTAATTAAAAAAATAACCATTTTAAAAAATCTACCAAATTCTTAAAAATATGTAATAACAAAAATAAAAATTAATGTGCTCATTTTAAGCCAACATGTATATATGTATATGTATGTATCAGTATAAAGCATATCTACTCACTGTAGCGGGATGTATATAGTAGTAGGTAGATGTTTGGGTTCTGGATTGAATATTATTTTGAAATATCCTGTACTATTGAAAAAAAATGGACAAAATTGGATGCACCTTGTAGCCCTTAGCACTGGAGAGTGCACTGAGTTGGGGTGACTGTGTTACTGTTGATGTGCTTGACGTGCATAATAATAGCTAATTAACTCAACGCATCGACCGAGGCTGGGCTGAAGCTTCTGATGGGCCCAGTCGGCTTCTAAAATCAAACTTTTCGGACCCATGGAGCTCTGAGCTTCAACTTTCCATGTACTAAGCTGACCACTCGTGCTACCTATAGGCAAGACATACCGACAATGAGATATATGCATACAATATATGTAAATGTATATATGTACATGCCCAACTGCGTACCTATACACTATATAACAGTAGTATATCCTTATAATTATTGATTTAAATGTTGTATTATGTAGATACATACAGTTGCTGGGGTAGGAATGCTCGAATAAATAATATTATATTTTATTATGGAGCTCAATTGGACAGAATAAAGCACACTTCCAGACCTTTAGCATTGCAGGAATCAAAGCAAAGGGGAAAATTTGTTACTTAGGATGCGCGTGATATGCATAATTATTGAATATTGATCCAATGTACACTGAAGCTGCCTTCTGGTTTCTCTAGAGTCTAGTGAAAATATGAAATTGAAGGTACAGGGCCAGGACGAAAGACTGAATTCTACCTGCTGTGAAACAGATACAAGGTTTTTTATTGATGCAAGTCAGGTAAGCCGCAGGTTCCTATGTGATATATGTTTATTTGTTTGTTTGTTATATGTTTCTAGTATATGGTTTATGAATCACACCGATTAATAGGATGAGCAGGGATGCAAGTGCAAACTGCAAGTGTAAAATACAAGGTACAACAGGTGAACAAGTGCAGCGAGACGCAGGTTGTTTTTTATATTATGCAGAAACTGTATGCAGGTTTTCGATTGCAGAGTAAAGTTTGATTGTAATGCAGTGTTTACATATAAACATATTTACAAGTTTAATTTTTTTTGAATTTTCTTTCACACACACACACACATACATAGTTTTACATTTACTATTTACAAGTACCCATAATATTTACAAGTGTGCAGTATATCTACAGACGCTATAATTAATTCAATAATTTAAAATTCACATACAATTACAATTACATTTACAATATTATCATATTACTATTTACAAACATGTACATCTTACTTTACTACGAAACACTACATGTATGTTTATTTGTTGATACATTTATTTAAATATTTTGTGCACTTTTATTATAAACTAAAATTATTTATGTAATATTCATTAACTTCCTAAACTTTAATTACAACTACAATTATAAATAACACTTCCTATGTAACCGACTTATACTTTTTATTTAATCTTATTAACTAAATCAGTGTGGCCCAAGGGAAGGCTAAAATTACAATCGTTGGGATCTGGAAATACTCTAGATAAATCTAAACTTCTAAAAGCTAACCTCCTTTGATTTTTAATAAATAATTTATGGTCGACATTTGCTACTGTATTTACATTTATTTTACATGGTTTGTTAGTTTCTAACATTTGCCTATATCGGTCGTGTTTACACTGCCATAACGAAATTGCAGGATTACCTGCACACTTTTGTTGTTTAGAATTATTATTATATAACATACTATACATTTTTGGTCCTAATACTATAAGTTCTTTTACATCTAAGCTCTGAATTCGAAGTTTTCCACTTTCACTGCTATTAATTAAATGTAAGTTTGGATGTTGACTTTCATGAATTCTAAGAAACTCATGGTCTCTAGGAATTTTACTAAAATCAAATTCAAATTTTGCTTTGACAATATCATCCCAAAACGTGTTAAATGTGTCAATTGTGTGCATCTCGTATCCATCAGTATCTGTATAATCCAGATGGGCTCTATTATTAAATATCTTATACAAAAGATCCCACTTTTCATAAAAAAGTACTTTTGCAAAATTCAAAATAGCTACAGCAGTCAGAGGGAGGTTAGTTATTCGATAATTTTTAAGGTTTTGAATAATTACGCTTAAATTTTTAGAAAATCCTTCAAAATCTTTACAGTTAGCATTTGCAAGTAATTTTTCAGCTTGCGCAGCACTAAAGCATAACCGAGCATTGATAAATTTGAGTACTTGGGCTAGTGTTTTGCCATATAAAACATTGGAACTTTTTTTCAATAGCTTATTTTCGAATGGAGTTTTGGCTTTTTTTCTGTTTTCTAAATTTGATTCAATGTATGGTTTAAAATAACTCTGTTGCTTGAAGCGTACCCCACAATGAATTTTAGAAAGAACTAAACCTTTAGACAAATAATATTTTAATGCTTTAAAATGAACTGTGTAGTTTGTTTTATCATAAAGTGTTAACATAAGCCGAGGGCGGGATACATAGTGTTGAATTAAGTTAACTGCATGCTTATTTAAATTATACTGTGATGTTATATCATGCATATTGAGTACCCGCTGTTCCATAGCAAGTGGCAAGTTTGCGTCTCTAGTATGTAGAGCCAAAGGATACGTTAAGTCACAAACAAGAACGTAGCCATAGCTACCTTCTGTAGTACCCAACTTTGGGTCAGTCCAATCAATACTTTCTGAATCCTCTGCTTCCATATACATATAGTCTGAGACTGGCATCAGCTGCTTCATACTCTCTGCATATAAGCTGTTTATGTCTAGTGAAAGTAATTGATTACGAGGTTTTGATTTATCTAATCCTCCTGGGCATCTTTCATGGTTTGCAATGATGTCTTTAGCTTCAAACTGACCTGTATTCATGGCACTAACTAGCAAATGATAATCAAAGCAACCCCTGTACAGTGATATTATTGGTATTTTGTGCTTGTACTTGATGTTTAGGTTACAGCGGCTACATGCAGCAAACTCAAAATGACCATGGTTATGGTTATGATGAAACGTACGCAGAATGTTCTTAGAAGAATCAAATTCACGTCGACACATGTGACAATGAGTAGCACTTTCAAACTGTGCACGTACTTGGTCACTTGGTTTGACCATATTGTTGGTATTTCGAACGTTGGATAATAATGCCTCAGCCCAATAAAATATATTTTCAAAAAAATGTTTCATTATATCCTCTCCATCATAAAATTCTGCATGTACTACTTCACTTCTGTCTTTCATTTGTCTAATAATAATCAAGGAATACGCAGCAGGTGTAATTTCATTTACAAATCTCGTATTGCAACTTGGGGGTCTAGTATCCTTATATGGACTCACAAATGTAGAAAATATATAAACTATAATATATGGGTAAGGCAAGGGTTGCCACAATTTTGAAATTTTGACTCTTTTTGAGAGTTCAGGAAATACAATTTGACGTTTCTGCAGAGTTTGACAGCTCAGTTTATGTTTAATTAAATTATCAGCTGAATTAAAATGTCGATAACAGGACTGGCAATAGTGAACTTTTCTATTGTTTCCAAGACACATAAATTTATCCAGGTCTGTAATCAGAACTAAATGATAAGTCTGTTCATCTTTACTACCATCGGCTCTGTCTTTGTAAATTAAAAATAAATTACACTTGTCAGCAATATCACTATTCTGACACCTACGAATTGGGATGATTTTGTTGCCACGGTGACTTGATATAATAATTCCTAATTTATTTTTGATTTCAAACTTTTCTAAACTAGGCAAGTCTTTGTTAATTAAAAAAGGACAGTCAATATCAGTGAAATCAAATTTAGAAAAATAAGGAATATATTGGTTTGGGCGTTGCAATCCCTGTGCAATCCAACAACAACTTGAAGATTTAGATTTTTGTTTGTTTTTTTCTAATATTTCGTGCCTATACCTGTGTGCAGTAACACAGAACTTAAAACAATCACTACAGTTATTATTAATATTGATATATCCGAATTTTCGTGGTTTCAAAGCTGGGAATTTAATGTACCCTTTAGCTTTTGCATTTGCAAATAAATTTAAAACTCCTACTTTAACTTGTATTGATTCTATTTTACAAAGCGTCCACCCAGTCCCATTCTTATTCAACTCATTCAGTTTTTTTATAATGTCACTGGCGCTATCAAAAATAAAACTTGCAATTTTCTGGGTACTTAAAATATCATAATTTTTTGAAACAAACTGTATATCACGTTGTATTGTATTTTTTTCATTTTCTACTTCCGTAATTAATTCTAATGTAGCTACAATAATTAATTGTGCTTTAATACTACTGTGCAGATTTATGTTTTGGGTCAACAACTTTACAAATGGCTCGTAAAGTTGTGTCAAAAGAGATTCAATATCTTGAAATGTCTCAGTAGGATGATGGCTGTATGTCACCATCATGCCAAGATGTGAACGTGAAGTTTCTTGAAATACATCTAAATCAATTGTATAAGAGCAACAAACTCCCCTTGAAAAGGCAGCTAGCTGTGCAGACGCGTTAGTAGAAACGCCGTAAGTAGTCCCAGATCGATTTGTACCACCTCCAACAAGACCTTGATTTCTATTTTCTACATGGCCAAGTCTTTCTCCTTGATGAAGGCACTGGTGATCTGCCTTGCTTGAACAGTAGATATTGCAGTCTTCACAGTGATGAACATGCTCAACGTGAGCTTGGTATGGGACATGGCTTCGGCAAGTAATGCGGCAGCCGGGAACAGAGCACGACAATGTCTGTAAAATGAATAAATAAAATTTTTCTTATACCTCACATTAATACCACTGTTATGTATATATACATGTATTGTACAACAATACGTATTATAAAAATACTGCAAAACCAAATAAGCATAAGCGCTTTTAATATTATGAATAAATATGAATTGAATGTTTAAAAACACTAAAAAGGAACGACACGTACATGATCTTTTTTACCGTTCGTAGTAGCTGATGGAAATCTGGCCTGTTCGTGGTACGAAGAAGCTGTACGGCAGCGCTTGGAGTATGGAGCTGCAGCAGTGAAAGATGTAGAATCCATAGTGCGTGCACTCCTATAAAGTACATATAATTCACTATATATACTACACAAAGTATAAAATCCACTACGCTCTATAGCGTACGTTGAAAGCAGGCAGACGATAGAATTTAAGTTGATGTTTAGGCTGTTGTTGTTGTTGTTAACAAGAGCGATTGAATGCTCTTTCTAGTCTGAAGGTGAATTTAATACAGAGGGTGAAATGGCCATGAAGTCCCCTTTTGAATCTTGCCCACCCTCCTTTTCTGGTGCAAGTAGTCTTTTTTTATGGTACAGTTTTCTCATCTTAAATGCAAAAAGTGTTAAGACTAGTACAAACGACACGTAGATAGCTGTTATTACATACAAAATTCAATATTTAGTATTATTGTCTATACGTTTGAAGCTATACTATCCTATGCACTAAAAGTTTATATGTATTAATTACTCACAGTGAACAATCATGTATTATTCACTCACTTATATAGTCAAATGTGTTGTGAAGCACAGGTTTTGTTTCGTTGTTTTGATACTTGTCAACCACATCCATAATAATTCCATTCTGCGTGTTCAAATTCTCAAGCATGTACTTTAAAGCCATAAGAATTACTTTATAGAATGAACTTGTATGTACCACTGGTAGCGCTGTTGTATCGATTGGCAACGTTGGGTCTTAGCTACTACTCTGTAGCTTTCTCTCAATTTCATCTAATGCCATCTTCTCTTTTTCATAGCCTTTAGAGGCAGTATATGATGCACTATCAGTATACGTATTTTCAACAGACTTGGCTTAATATTGATTTACTTGCGAGTCTAAGGCACATGCAGTGTTGCACGATCTCCCAAGTGCCATAAAAGCACATATTAAAACAACAAAAGCACGTACCTTATACATTTTATATGTTTGTTTTGACCACGGTGACATTGCAAAAGCTACTGACAAAGAATTCTATATAGTTGCTCTTTATATGCATTTATTTTCTAGCTGCTCTTTTATGTATGGGTGACGTCATACGCTCGCGTTTCACTACTGCATGCTTTTGATTAGCATGAGGTTTACGATTCCTTTTCTTATGTTTGGCAACAATGTTTTCGTATGCTATCCACTCTTGCCTGGGTAGTTGAATTAGTTATTCTATTCCTTCCGACGCATTGTAAATTGCATCTGTCTGTGCGTCGTTCGCATTTCCTCCTTTCTGTTCAAGTATAGTTTTGTTATGGTCCTTATTATATGATGTAATACTTTGGGGTTGAGCAGCTACTCTTGCTGTTTGTTGTTCTGTGCGAATATGCATAAGCTCAGCATACAACTTGGTTTCAATTACTTTCATTATAGTTGCCATTGTTCATTAATTTTATTCGTAATAATTCTATTTATTAATTGTAATCTTTAGAAATTGCTTAAGAAAGCAAGACAGTACGACAAATTTCACTTTTGTATACCTTATAATATACAGTAGCTAGTATCTTTTGTATTAATTTATGGCATTTTATTAGCAATTTGAAAAGTTTAGTAGGGTCGTTGCAACTCAAACGGTTACTTAATACTTTTATTTGGTTTTTATACCCTCGCAATGGATGCTTACAAAATTTATTTATATTAAATACAATCTCTGCAAGTGCAAACAATTGCTCTGTTGTTGCAGTTTGAATTGAATATTTATATACTTTAGCTTTCACAAAAGTCAAGTGTGACAGAAACTCGTAATTATTGTCCAATCTGCACTGCGTATTCTGATTTACTGTCATTTTTGGCACTATTTGCGAATAAATACATCAGTTCCATTTACAGGAAATACACTATTTTGCACAAAAATCAAAGGGTTCGGGCACTGGGGATGCAAGTCGATAAGTATATAGCTATGTTTCTGTGCACAACATTCTTTTTCGTATGCTTCTTGAAGGAAGATTGGTTTTCCCGGACTGATTTGTTTGGAAATTTGACCAATAATGCTTCTGTCTCTTGGAACGTCAAACAAAATTAAATACTTTGTGTTTAAACTTGTAGTTCTTAATTCCTTTGCAAACGCGTTTTGTAAAATAAGTATGACACTAAAATTCATATGATGAGATAGTTCTGTGAATATTTTTTGAACTAACTGCCTTGCTTTGATATTCGATTCCATACAGTTTAGATGGTCAACTAAAACTAGAAGAAACGGGCTGGGTATACTCTCAAGCACTGATTTAATAGTCGACAGATCCGTCATTACTGTAAAGTCTTTATTTTCAGTAAAATCTGGATTTATAAACTCTATTTGGTTAGTGTGGGCACTGACATATAATACTTTCTTGATTTGACTATTGATTATTTCCTTTCTGCGTTTGACAATTTTAAGGCACAGAGTTGTTTTGCCAGATAAACTAGGGCCACATACCATAGCCGTAAAAGGATGAATTAATCTTAAGTCGACCGTGTTTAATGTTTACATTATAAGATGCAAAATAATACTGACCATTGAAGCTACAGTACACTGTTATTTATACATTTCTAATTTTTATTTGATTTTGTTTTTTTTTACATTTTTTTACATTTTTGATTTTTTAGTGATTTAATATTCTACTGTAAGTGCAAACTACTGCTACAAATGTCCGTAATAGTAAAATCTTAAAAAAAAAATATGACAGAACTCTGGACATGCCACTTTAAATGTATTAGACTGTGATTGTTTAGGTGCACAGTACACACATGACATTAAATTAGGAATCATACTTGCAAATTTTCTTACTTTCCTATCATTAGCTAATACAGAGCTTGTAAATATATTTAAAAAGTTTTTATAACTAATTCCTAAAGATCGTGAATACAAGTTATATAAGCAGTACAATCCGCAAACTGTAGATCTTTCACTTTGAAGTGCTGTGCAGTTTTCAGTTTCTAAATTGTTTCCAGGCCACTGCAGGTTACGGTATTGGTAAATTTGCAATCCATACGAGTCAAAATATTCAAAGCTGTCTTTAGATGTCACCCAATAACTGACCTAGTGCTTCCCAGAGTCTTTTATCCTGTCTGTGTTTTGAATTATTGCAATGGGGTAAATTGATCCGTTCCCATGGTTTTCGTTTTCTAATTCCTCTATGGCAGATCTCATTTGATCTGCTGCTATGACGTAATACTTTGTTTAGGTTCCTCCGAGTAAAATTCCGAGACATTTCTGTAATTCACCGGTATTCATTGCGAGCGTAATGTGATTCAGTTGAGTTCTGTAAAGCAACAGACAGTTTTTATTATGTTACAATAGATTTTATGCAAAATAAATTGAGTTCAAATACAAGTAGATCAACTAAAACCTGGTTTGATACTTTACATTTAACGATTAATCATTATTTGTTTGTTTTTGTCAATTTCCACGACGTTTTGGTACTGGCTATACAGAATGGCAGTCACAGAATTTGCCAATGCAGATCTGAACTTTATATTGATCTAAACCTGTCCAGTTTTTATTAGGCTCATTGAATTGGACTGTGATGGTACAATTTCAAATGCAAATAGAACATTTCCTTTTGTAAAGTTGGAAGAATTTATCCCATTTCCTAAAGTTGGATTATCTGCAGTTTTCTTTAAAGTATTTAGAGCAAGAAGAAAATTGTCTTCTCCGTTTCCATTAGAGTCTTTGAAACTCAAGGGTAATGTCTTGTACTCTATCGATTCTTGGTTCATAGATACAGCTATTTCACTTAAATAAAAGTGTTGAAAGTTGCAGAACGACTTTGTTAATTTACCAAGATACGCTTGGCTGTCCACTAGCCCGATTACTATAGTCTGTGGCAATCGTCCGTTTATACAATTGTCTAGTAAATGCGAACTGACGCTGGCTGGAATAACAAAGGTTTTAATTTCAGGATCAAGACATAGATATTTTAAAGAAATGCCACTGTTGAAACTTGATCGATGCTTTTCAATTGCAAGTGGTAAAACTGTCTGTATTTTTAGATACAACACAGCATTGACAATGTCGATACGAAACAGGCACCCAGAATAGCCCGTGCGGGTCCCAGTTTCGGCGTCTATACAGAATGCAGGCAATGACCTTCGCATTATAATACGTATGTCACTGTATCCTGGAACCATTCGTGTTTGATTGAAAAATGGAGCTTTAGGTCTTCCAACCATAGTAAATGGTTTTGATTCTTTTCCAATATTGTATCGCGCTAAAAATCCACTATCCGTTTTTGCAAATGCATCAGGCGTTGAGTTTGGCAAATATAACTCATCTAGCATACTGTTTTTCTTTTCAATTGGATTTAAAGAAAACATGCGCTTCAAGTAAGCACTAATAGGATAGTGATTTGAATTTTCACTGATGAGAGTGCCATTTAAATAAAATTCAAGATTACTGAATAAACTGTAAAACAGCATCGATGATGGTGCAGCTATATCTGCAACTACTATTGGTTTATTGTCACTCAGCACTAGACGGCATGTCACTTCCATGTGGGATTCGTAAAATTTGTAATATTTTCCTGGAGATTTTAAATTGTCAAAAATCAAAGGATTTTCGTTGTCTCGAGGGCTCAGGACAGGATGGTAGGGATAATACTCGGCAGAGTCTTCAACACTGACATTTGTTGGTAAGAGTTTGTCCAAGATCAGATTACTTTGAAAGGATTTTTGAGATCCCTCATACACTGACGGTTCATCGTAAAATGCTTGTGTATCCATGGTTTATTAGAGCTTTAAACTGATATATGTTTGATATTGCTTCTTATAAGTCTAGACGTTGAATGCCATGATATGTTTCCCACTGTTGATTATATAGGTATAAACTTATCGTCGGCGGTACATATTCTTTCTTCGCTTGCTCCAGCTTGACATGATCTGCGACCTGATCCTCGTTGTTTACCGTAAGATATTGGTTTTCGCTTAAGTCGACCTCCGGTTTGTTGTCGGCGACGTACGCGTCTGCGCTAAGAGCCGCCAGATTGCGTTTGTCGTCTGTTTGCACAAGCTCCTCCACTTTGTGTATTTGGTCGTCGTTGTACAGATGTCATCTTACGTTTTTTGCAGGCTAATCGGCAATAGGTAACACGACACTTTTTATTAATTAAACGGCGCGTATATGGCTTTCTAGATTTAACTGGTATCAAATTCTGTGTGTCACCTAGATTTAACTCTCCAGATGTGTTTTCTACTGTGTTTTCAGTTTTGATAAAATCGTGGTCGCCTGATCCCATTTGGTTGTCACTATTGATTTTAATAATTGGTTCCAAAGTACAGTATTCTCCTAATATGCTGTCTTTTACGAGGTCTTCGTCTACTGTATCAGTGTTATTTTCGTAATTGTTAGAGTCGTAAATATTTTTACACAAAATTTAACGCATAATTATAAGTCAATAGTGACATGTTGGGCAATGCACCGCAAATTTATTTTTGAATTCAATTCATTAAGAAGCACTGTAAATAAAATGATGTTGTTGCTGTTTGAATGCTGAGTTTAGAATGAGTATGTTAACTAATTGTTGACACGTTTTATACTTTTCTGCTGTATCAAGTATAACTATACTTTCATATTAGTAAATTATACATTAACAGGTCAATTTTAATTATAATTCAGAGTTATTCGAAGTATTTGCTGTGACTGTGCTTTCAATGGGACATACAATATTGGAGAAAAAACATGTACAGTCTCCTTATCGTAAACTGGAGAAATATCCACTGATCGTAGTAATGGCAGTGCATGTGACGCGTACAGTTGATTTTCAACCATATTGCATAATACAAGCAGACGTTTAGCTGGTATTGTCTGCTCTGGCTCTGGCTCTACGTCCTCTTTGAATTCCTCGTTTTCCCTTTCCATTTCTTCTTGCTTAGCTAATTCAGGCTTGAGTCGTCCAACCACTCCAGTTTTAAAAACAAAATTGTCTTCAAATCCAAAATACCTATTGACTAACGCTGGCAGTTGTACTGAGATATCGTCTCTCATTTGAGGGATACTAAGCTTACCATCTTTGTGCTTAAACTGTATTGTTGTATCTCCTAACGACCCTTCTGACAATGTACGATTAATTTCATGAACAACATGATCCAAGTCAACTTCTTCTGGTTCTTTCATTGTAAGATAATTTTAATATAATTGAAACAATCGTATGTATAAATATTTGTTGTCCTCAATTTCTCTGTATTTTTCTTCGTCAAAGTCCGACTCTGAATTATAAACGCCATTGAAAAATTCATTATCTTGTTGAAATCTAAGACAAACAGCAATCTCTTCTGGTAAGACAACATATTCATTTTCTTTACCTTCAAATGTCAACTTGCATTTAGTTTCTTCAAGCTCTTCAGAAGGAAATTCAATTTTTATTTTAATGCCAGTCCATTCTTGTAGTTCTGTGCCAAACCGCTCAAAGTATTTCTTGATATCAGCGTCACCGTCAATTATTCTCTTTCTGTACGGTAATATTGTTTCGAAACCTTCATATACTTTTATAACATTTGAGGTGTTTACAAATTTATGAGCGACAAAATTAAATACTGTATTCATCTAGACTGTGTCTAATTTTGCCTGTGTTACATTTCCATATGGCAGTTGTCTCCCCAGTTGTATCGATTGACCATAAATAAAGAGGCTAAAGCTGGCGAAATTTTAATGTTAACAGTGTCATTTAGTGCTAAATTATTAAAATGAATATAAGTTTCTTCTGGATGTTGCTTTATTGCTCTCTGAACTATTTCTAATGGAAAATGGTCAACTGTTTCTACTAGGCGGTCATTGAGGCTGCCCATAAACGCATTTATTTTGGATGCTGTCTTTTGAAAACTAAATGCAGTTTTTTCAGTAGGCACGTAATTTGGAAATAGTTTTGGTGCTAATTCCATCTCATTGCTTTCCACATTACGGACTTTTCTAACTAGAGGTACTCGTAACTTCTGTACTATTGCAGGTTGTTCACTGCTTGTGTATCTCAAACTGACTAACCCAACGTCATAATTGTCAAGATCTAATGGAGTTGAAAGTACCGATACAAAATTTGACGGACTGTTGTCTGTATAAATATGGTTTTGCTGGTCACTTGTCAATGTAACATAAATATTCTCTGTTCCTGTTGTGTCGCAATCTAGCACTGAGCAGCTGTGTCTGTCTAATCTTCTTCGTTTTTGCAATATGTGCTGTTTAATTGTATTTGCAAGATACGGAATAAACGGTGATTCACTCATCTTGAGAATTTAGGCACGGCTCAATTGTTCATTATAAAAACCGCCAGTGATACTATTATCATCCAGATCCTCCAAATAGTAAGTAACAGGGATTGTTGTCAAGTTAATTGACTTAATCTTGAATATTTCAAGACTAAAGTTCTGGTTGTATCCTGTTTAAAAGCCAAAGGTATATTACCTTCATAACTTCATGTACAAGTCTATTTATAGGATGATATATTATTATATAAAATATTCTAACGTAATATGTAACGACACATTATACCCTTTTCAAACAAGATCTTAGTCCGGGTAATCCGAACGCGTTCTCCAAGCTTAAAAGCTGACACTTAACTCTTTTCATTGCTGATAAGATCTGCAAACATTTTTCGCCAAACCTCGTTCTCATTAGATTTATTAACAGCGTTTAGGGCTCTTTGAATTGTAGAGTGAAACGTGTTGTTGTAGCTTTTTACAAAAGCAGGAAAAATATCAATTATGCGATAAGTGTCCCTCTCAGTCATGAAACGAGCAACTTTTTCAAAAATTGTCCTAAATACGTACAAAACATCACATATAAATACATAAAAATTCATAAAATGAGGCTAAATATTGTCTAGTTACTTCTAATTTTGTAATATTTAGACGCACCTTATTACACGTTCTACTATGCGTGATTTTGTTTCGCTATAAGTATTGTAATACTTAATTCTATGACCCATTAAAAACTTGCGAAAAGTCTCTGCTCGGAATTCAGTTCCTAAACATAAAATATTTAAACATTAATTAAATGCGTTTTTTACTAATAAGATAAAATAATACTGGTGGAAATTATAGTTGTAAATTACCGTACCTAATAACAACCTTGATCAGTAAACAAGTAAATTAGTGTCATTTTAGCCTCTCGAAAAATGCTTTTCATTGATTTTATTATTGATTCCGGCTTTTTATTTTTGATGAATCTGCAGTATAACTTCTTGCTGAACGCGTCTATGCAAGATAATATGTTGGCGAATCCTGAATTATGTTTAGCCATACCGCTTTCAAGTATCTTCAGATCAGCACAGAAAATTTCCCCTATCATATTAACTAATACTCGTCTGCGTTTAAATTTCTTTCTAATTGGTCTGTGCAAACTAAATGAACGCAGCTTACTTAATTCTTGGTCTACAGTAATTTTGTCATTGATTTTTTATTGTTTTTGATACAACCACTTAATGCAGAAAACGATCCTTTTAATCTAGAATTTAAATATGATTTTCGTATATCAGCCATGATGTGTAAGTTTTATATGTGAACCACTGCGGTGTGCATTCAAACTACAAATGGACGTTGTTAAATAATCGCACGCAATTTATAGCACATATTACATATCTACAAATTTACATTTAATTTTTGTTGCCAATTTTTTTAATTATGGGATTTTTTTATCAGTTTTACATATATAATACTTTTTAACATATTACAACTATTACAATTGAAAAGTGTAAATTATTATTACATACACACTAACGTTATATTAAAAGTAAGAGTATGTACACAAAAACAACAATGTATAGTATATTTAAAAGTATTAAATTGTATTTACATTTTTTTAAAATGGTGCACTTTTTTATTTATAAAAATCGATCTACCTGGCTAGTCATGTCTGCTTCACGAGATTTTCTGTTTTTCACTTCAAGTTCTTTTAGTCGGGCTTCTTCTTTCCACCGCAGCTGCATTTCATACTCATGCTGAACAACTAAAATTCTTGAGGCCTGTATTATTTCTTTGTCCACAATCATAAGATTTTCAAAACATTTAAATCGAGAAAGAGCTACATAAGTTGTGCACGCTATAATTTCTCTTGTATCCAAGTGCACACATCCTTTTTCTATTGTTATGCCTTGCGATCTGTGAATTTTCATCCCCCAATTCAAGACAAGTGGAAATGCCTGGATTTTAACATAATGATTTGTTTCTTAATCTAGTTCAGAGTATTCAATACGTGTTATTTTCACCGTTTTGCCTCTTGAGGTATTAAAAATATTGTTTCCTCGGTAATGTGAAAAGTCTACAACTATAGCTTCAACATAATTGTTCCAGTAAAGTCTGTTCTTGACTGAGCTAAATATTAAATCCACAACAGTGCCTCGGCTCCCACTAGTAAGATTCGATGCTACGTCCAAGTTCTGCGTTAACATGATACGTGCGCCATAATCTACTTCAAGTGGATCTTTTAAAAGTGAGCTGGTTTCTCCAATTAAAGCTGGAACCTCAATAAACCCAGGATGAAATCTTCGGATCATCTTCCTACAAAATTACAATCAAATCATTTAAATCATTTATTTATTTAAAAACATATCACGAATCCTAAACTACAAATAATAATGAAATTTATAGGAAGAATTTACTTTGTATTTTTATTTAAAAATACGTACCTATTGTGTGCTGCTACGTTGTTGTTTATTTGAAAAAGATGAATTGATTTTTTTAATTCTTCAAATTCAATATACGAAAGATCAGATTGCAAAATGTGCCGCTGTCGTTGTTGCAACTTGTAAAGCTCCAGAGAGGTACATTAAAATATCTCAGCCTCATTAGAAACTCGTAGTACTCCAGTTGTCTTGAATCATTTTTGCTCTGCCGAAACGGTGTGTCTAATTCAAAAGCAGTATTGAAACTCTTGTACAATTAAGAAGCTTCTCGTAATTCTTGTGAAGTCTGTACTATAAACTGAGAATACAAATTACTGTTCCCCAAACAAGAACATTGAAGAAAGTCTCCAAACATAAGTACGGTTTTTCCGCTGAACGGCAGCTCTGCCCGAGATGGATCTACTAGTTTCATGAAGGCATCCACAAAATGCAGTAATTTCAGGCCTATAGTTGAAACTTTGTCAAAAAGTAGAACTTTAACATTCCGAAATTTGTATTTATCGACAGCTGAAATACCGTTCTTCAGTTGGTCAGTGATATTCCCATTTGCAAAAGGTTTTATTTTGAAGCAAGAATGAAATGTTGTGCCTTTTAAACTGGAGGCACATACTCCAAGAAAGCAACAAATTCTAAAAGAAAAAGTTTCATCTTGGCTTTGCTTTTGCGACAATATGTGCTGCAATGTCTTTATTACCGCTGATTTGCCTGAGCCTGGGATACCCACAATTATCATTCTTAATGGTGTTTTGTAAAATAGTCTTCCAGGTAAACTTATTTGTTTTCTTACCAAGTCCACAATTTGTTTTTGACGTGGAGCTAAAAAAGTGTATGGAATTTCTGGAGGCGCAAAGATTTGCATACTTGTATTCTGAGATAATAACTCAAACTCTCTATAATTGTTTATTGCCAATAGTTCACAAGAAGTTGATTTATCTAAAATTGCACCACTTAAATCGCATGTACAGTTACAATCCAAGTTATCCTTTGCTGTAAGTCTGTGCTTGTAAAAGCAATCAGAGCACAAAGTGTGCTTAAGATTAAAGGCATAAAAATAGGACTTTGGAACTAGTGGAACTAAATCTAAGTGGATTGAAAAACGGCTTGACCCCGGTTGATAACGTTCTCTGTATTTATTCAATACTTTTGTTGCTGCTTCTGAAAATTGATGTGGAGTTCGTTTGCAGGAACAGCACTTTACATGTCTACAGCAAATATTTCTAGACGGTTTAGATATACTCCTTTCTGATGAATGATTGGTTTTTAGAACTCGATTTGGTGGTTTTAGCCAAAATTTATTGTCTCGTAAATTTAAACATACAAGACGTTGTATCTGTGTTGAAAAAAAAACTATTCTTCCATGACACGCACTACAGGAATTTCGAAGTTGTACAGATCCAAAGTTGTTTGTATGAAATCTAGAATTCAAATCTCTGTTAGCGTATTTTTGTTATTGTTTTCGTGACCACAAGCTTTTTTGACTGTGTAATGGCGACCACAGTATTGGCAGCTCACAATAGTTAACATGGTTGTACATAAAACAGCACTGTATATAGTTTTTGTTTAGTCTTTTGATTTTAATGATAGCTGGCACGTAAACTTTTGGGCAAGTCTAATAAGATTTTGATGTTCCTTAAACTGACGGTTTTTTGATATTAAATAGCGCTCATACTTTGAATGATTTTCTATAACGTGTTGTTTGCGAAGCTCTGTAGACTGGAATTGCTGTGTACAGTACCCACACAAATGCGAGTTGATACACGTAACAGTAGATTCTGAAATTACTTTTATCTTTTAGTTCTCTATGAGACTGAAAATAAAATCAATAATTCCACTAATGCACACTGGTTATAAGTAGCTGACTGACTGGCTGACGGCTTTAACAACCTCTATATATGAGTGCCTACACTCAACAATAATGCTTAACATTTTAGTGACGCACAACAACCTAGTGTCCCTGTGAATACAAAAGAAGAGGGTAGGGCCTATATAAAACAAGACCAATCACAAGTCACTGCTAATATTGTCAGCAGGTAATACATATGATAATAATGCTTGCACAAACGGCAGCAAAAATTAGAACACTCGAGCTCATCTAAAATAGAATGACATTCTTGCTCACTGAGCAGTTATTTTCATTTCTACTCAAACCTTTGATCCGTAATATTGTCTCAAGTGTCATTGTCTCAGCAGTACAACAAACTATAGCAAACTACATTTCATTAAGAATTTATAAATACTCAGTCAGATAAAGTGAGCATATTAAAGTTATCTATGGAGAGTAGCACGGCGCATTTATCTTCACTTCCTCCCGTCACCATGGCAAAGTCTTGCTTGAGTTCCGTAAACATTGAAAATATCAACAACGTTGTGGCATATGACAAGATGGACTACATCCAACAGCCTGGACCGTCGCGTAATCCGAACAGTGCATCTTCAAGTACTTTGAATACAGCAAATATTGATTCCCAAAACTGGGCATTCTTTGAAACTTCTGATTCTGTATTTATCGTGGACAACGTCAAAGCTCGTGTTGTTTACAGCCCTGGCATGAAGACACATTTTTACTATTTGGGTCGAAGAAACGAAGAAGCCAAGCATTCCAAAATTTCTTTCTCACAATTCGAAAGTCTTTCTTTAATTGAATGGGCAGCTCAGATTTTACAAGAACATAAGGATCACCCTACTGTTGGCCGCAAAGTAACAGATTATCTTCCGTACTTTGCTAGTAAACCAGTCGAGTTCATGTTTGACGAACCTCGGAGCAGATTCAAGAAGTTCGTATACTAGAAGTCCCCACATTTCAGCGTCAAGTCAGTCCGAGTTTGCTTTTCATTCAATCAACTGACTGGAGCATATAACATGCTAATTAATTCCAATCTGTCTGAAAAGTATTCTCAGCAGTACCCTAATTACGGTGGCCCGACCATTAACTTCACACTGGTTGAAATGAACGACTTTGTTGCTTACTTGACAAATACAAACCTAAAGCTGGCAGCTCAAGTTCCAAAAGAAATAACTGTTACAAGAGAAAGCTTACAGCAACAAGAGCAAAAACGCAGAGTATCGCCGCAACATCTTGAAGATATAAAAAAACCAAAACCAGAATCTGAAGCAGCAGTTGAACAACAAAAGATCGAAATACCATGGGAAGAGACATTTGCAGGATTTCCTCCTTCTCCAACCTCATCTAATGACTGTCACTCAGGATTAACAGACGATTTGGGTTTCACCTATTCAGAAGACTCTGATGAAGACTAGGCAGTTGTTGTTATAAAAACAATGTAATTACAATGTCAGCAAGTAATTTACTTTGTTTACCTTTCGAAAAAATATGTATATATTCATTTAATATAATGTTAGAGTTTTAGAAAAAATCAATAGCAACCAATACTAACCAGTTTCAGGACAGTAATTTATAAGAAGTGTAATTTATAATTGTAGTTGTAATTAAAGTTTAGGAAGTTAATGAATTTTACATAAATAATTTTAGTTTAAAATAAAAGTGCACAAAATATTAAAATAAATGTATTAACAAATAAACATACATGTAGTTTTTCGTAGTAAAGTAAGACGTACATGTTTGTGAATAGTAATATGATAATACTGTAAATGTAATTGTAATTGTATGTGAATTTTAAATTATTAAATTAATTATAGCGTCTGCAGATAAACTGTACACTTGTAAATATTATGGGTACTTGTAAATAGTAAATGTAAAACTATGTATGTGTGTGTGCGTGTGAAAGAAAATTCAAAAAAAAATTAAACTTGTAAATATGTATATAGGTAAACACTGCATTACAATCAAACTTTACTCTGCAATCGAAAACCTGCATACAGTTTCTGCATAATATAAAAAACAACATGCGTCTCGCTGCACTTGTTCACCTGTTGTACCTTGTATTTTACACTTGCAGTTTGCACTTGCATCTCCGCTCATCATATTAATTGTTGTAATTCATAAACCATGTACCAGAAACATATAACAAACAAACAACTAAACATATATCCTATAGGAACCTGCGGCCCACCTGACTTGCATCAATAAAAAACCTTGTATCTGTTCCACAGCAGGTAGAATTCAGTCTTTCGTCCTGGCCCTGTACCTTCAATTTCATATTTTCACTGGACTCTAGAGAAACCAGAAGGCAGCTTCAGTGTACATTGGATCAATATTCAATTAATATGCATATCACGCGCATCCTAAGTAACAAATTTTTCCCTTTGCCTTGATTCCTGCAATGCTAAAGGTCTGGAAGTGTGCTTTATTCTGTCCAATTGAGCTCCATAATAAAATATAATATTATTTATTCGAGCATTTCTACCCCAGCAACTGTATGTATCTACATTATACAACATTTAAATCAATAATTATAAGGATATACTACTGTTATATAGTGTATAGGTACGCAGTTGGGCATGTACATATATACATTTACATAAATTGTATGCATATATCTCATTGTCGGTATGTCTTGCCTATAGGTAGCACGAGTGGTCAGCTTAGTACATGGAAAGTTGAAGCTCAGAGCTCCATGGGTCCGAAAAGTTTGATTTTAGAAGCCGACTGGGCCCATCAGAAGCTTCAGCCCAGCCTCGGTCGATGCGTTGAGTTAATTAGCTATTATTATGCACGTCAAGCACATCAACAGTAACACAGTCACCCCAACTCAGTGCACTCTCCAGTGCTAAGGGCTACAAGGTGCATCCAATTTTGTCCATTTTTTCTCAATAGTACAGGATATTTCAAAATAATATTCAATCCAGAACCCAAACATCTACCTACTACTATATACATCCCGCTACAGTGAGTAGATATGCTTTATACTGATACATACATATACATATATACATGTTGGCTTAAAATAAGCACATTAATTTTTATTTTTGTTATTACATATTTTTAAGAATTTGGTAGATTTTTTAAAATGGTTATTTTTTTAATTAAATTTAAAATTAAATAATAATTGACTAATTAATTTTAATTGCAGTTATGATATTTAAATATTTTAAATGGGTATGTACGTTAAATCAGTGTAATTAATGCATTTAACTAAGTCAAATGCATATAGTTTAATATAATATACGTGCTAATTGTATTTTGCAATACGCAACTAGTACACTGTACATACTAAATAATGTGTACATACATACATAGGTAAGTAACGGGTTCTACATAATAGCATATTAGCACCTAATATTCAAGAGCCCCACATTCTCGATCAAATTCTATACATCTCAAGCATCCCAGTTCAAGTCCCATAGCTATAGCAGACATGTTGCCCTCTGTTTCTGTACTTTGTAGTTGAGCAAAGCAATTCTCAGCCTTCAAATCCATTCTCAGCCTTGAAATCCATCAGGCATCCTCTCTCAGCCTTTGAAGTATGTACATGACCATTCAATACCATATGGTTCCAATTCGATAGGTACCTTGTCTCCCCCCTCGTGAAATATTCCTCAACTTTTTCAATGCCTCACTTCTTTCACGTAATGAATAGAAGCGGTATCGCCCCCTTCGCACATAATATGTAGTTGAGCAAAGCAATTCTCAGCCTTCAAATCCATTCTCAGCCTTGAAATCCATCAGGAATTCTCTCTCAGGGTTTTGAAGTATGTACGCCCACATTAAACCCCTACAGTTCCAATTATATAGGCACGTTGTCTCCCCCTTCGTGAAGCACTCCGAAACTCCGTCTGTTCTTCTCATTTTACATACCATATGATCTCGTTGCTATGGTGATCAATCCAACCGATAGAAATACCCGCTCACTTTAAATTCTATCAATCTTAAATATCATACATTAATGACTGCTCTCATATGATCAGCACTGGCAGTCACAGCTCAGCTGATTTTCATACCCAACACACGTTGCTATGGGAACGCAGTCCAAACATTAACACTGGGTCCAGTCTCGTCCACTCTTCCTCAGTACTTCCCAATGCCTATATACCAGCCACACTCTTCCACTCCAATAATACAACTCCAGCTCTCATTTCCTCCCATTCATACCCATGACAACCATTAAAATGCATTTAAATGCCCATAAGCTTAACAAGGCTATCTGTCGTTTCAATTCAATCCCATGACTTTACATTACAATTAAGTTAAATGCCAATATGCTTAGCAAGGTTATCTGTCGTTTTAGTCCCATATCTCACAACGTGTCTCAATCCTTGCCATGGCCCAGGCTGTCCCAGTCAATACTCTCGGACACCACAAACTACAAACTACAAAACAACTCTACTCCATCACTTCCCCCGTAGTGCTTAGTTCGTGCTAAATGTGAAGCTGGCATTCAGAACTTTAATGCTCTTGAAATTTTGTCATCTTCTGCTCACGCATTAATCCATGAAGTGAAAGATTTAGAGATGGAAAAATCCGCATGCTTGGTTTTTTTGAACGTACTAATTGAAGTAAGGCAAAATTTAATGGAATGCAAAGGCAAAAAAAGTAAGTTTATTCGTGAACACTTAAGAAGTCTGGAATATAATAACTGGTGTAAGTTACCACAAAAAGGACAAGGTGCAATTCAATTTTAAGAATGTCCGTATGCTAATAAGTGGGTTCATTCAAAAAATGGACTTTCTTCATCGGAATGGACCACTGCAATAAGGATGGTTGGAAATGTATTACCAGTGAACGCAATCCCTCGACCTGACCAAGGATCTCTTTACTGCAGTCATGGCTGCCAAGAGATTGAAACGATAGGACATATCCTTGGAAGGTGCCCGCGTGGAGAGTTGATTCGTAATAACCGACATCATGCAGTTCGCCGGTTACTTGCTGAAGCAATGCAAAAACTATGATGGAAAGTTCTTCAGGAAGTCGAATAAACTGAAGACGGTTCAAGGCGTGTAGATATTATTGCTTACAATTTAGCAACTAAGATAGAAATTATACTCGATCCTACTGTTCGTATGGAACAGAACGACATAATTCAATCTGAGGCTGTAAATTGAGAAAAAAAGGGCATCTATGACCCGTGCATTCCATACTTCGTACAGAAATTGGGACTTTCCGAAATTCAAGTGTTAGGGTTGTATATTGGGGCACGAGGAACAATTTCTAAATTTTTCCTCAACTTTATGAAAACTCAATGTCTTCCTTTCACGTTAATTGAAGACATAGTTATTTCCGTTTTAAAGAAATCAGTTTTAATCTGTGTGCATCATTTATTTTCTTTTCGATCAACTGATTAATTTTTAAACTACATTTTTAATTATAATAACAGCCATGAATTATACATCACAAATTATGTAACGTATACTGAGTCCTTTGGGCTAACGTCATTGGACGACAGTGTAAAGTTTATCTTAATAAAATTGTCTTTCTCTCAGTTGATCTACTTTTAAATCTAATGAAATATCTCTGATTAGAATTTCACAATATGAATCTCAAGAATATTGTAGAATAATAAATTGCTCTAGAATTAAATAATAGAAGAATATGTTTGATTTAAGAATGACTAGTTGGTAGTAAGTTGATTATGCTCGACATGCAGTTTGTTGTTTACAAACAATCAGTAAACTCGCATCATATAAATATACATAGGCATGCTGTAGAATTAAATTCATATATAATAAAATGTGCATGCATCATCATTCCACATGCTCATACTGGCATTTAACAAAAGTTGATGAAAGTATATACCTTATAATTTAAACTAAAATTACATAATACTTAACTAATGGTGGTACTTAGTTGTACGCAGTTGAGACATACTAATCAGTAATACTGTGTGTATAAATACTCATATATGTATGTCTTAATACCCATCTTTTTTTGATTGTTGTACGTCTTGAAAAGGCGGTAAACGGTAAGCAAAAAACCCTCTAAATCGTTGTGATAGTCTACTATTCCTCATCTGTAAACTCCACCTGTATAAACTTCAGATGGCTCGTTCCGATTGTTGATGTAGTGAGTTTGTTGTCGACTGCTGGTGGTGCCTGTTTTTGTATAGGTACAGTAACATTTCCATCCACAGCTATGTCTGATTGTAGGCCGTGTAGTGTAGCAAGCATACTTAATCTACGTATCTCCTCATTCTCATCCACTCCACTTCGTCTGTGAATAAGAATCGTCCTTTGGCTCCGGTGGTTGTGTTGATCTGCTCTTCCTCGTCTCGGCGAGGCTACATGTAATGGTGTTGGTCCCTTCGTGTCTAGTAGCTGCAGCTCAGCTTGCTGTTCCTTCTCTGCTTTCTCTTTCATCGTTTCTCAGTAACTTCCTCTCCACCCACGTTTAAAAAATGCTGCACTTAATTTTCATTTGAAATATATAGCTGTAATAGCCATACACAGAAAAATAATATTGATTAGAATCAACCACATATACCATGGTATGCTACTATCTCTTTCCCATGATGACGTGTCTATGGAGTTGTCCTCCTTATCGTATGTGATGTTAAGGTTTTTCATGTCTATTTTCATTAATATATGTTAATCAAGTGAGTTCACTAATAAGGGGTCTTCTTGCTTGTTGAAAATAACGTTAAGCACATCTTTTCGGTAAGTTTTGTTAGCTATAGTGAATTTTGTGGTAATGGGTAGTGGGAAGATCCCACTTGGGCAGAGATGTAGTTAAGAAATGTATGTTCTAGCGCACCTACGACCTACGACCTCATTCTTTAAAACGTAGTCAATTCGAATGATTTAAGGCTATTTTAATAGAAAAATTAGCAGTTTTAACACATTTTTAACATTTTTGATTATCATATTGATTTTACCTTACCGATTTTGAGAACCTAACTACGACTTAGACTACGACTCCATGTTTTTTAAAAAGAGTACAAAATTATCAATTGCAGTGTGTCGTAATAAAAAAGCAGTGGTTTTAACACTTTTTTCGTATGTGACAAACATATGGTATGGTTCACATTTGAAAAAATGTTTTACTTAATGATTGTTTTCTCATAAAATGGAAAACAATTAAATAAAATGTAGTATTCATAAGATAAAGAAACAGTCAGATGAATTTAGAAATGATCATGCAACTAAAACAGGTCTAAGATCTGAATGTAAAGACTGTTCTAAAGAAAAAAATAGTGTACCTGTGATATTTGAATGTGAATGTATAGGAAGACGTAATAAAATTGCAAGACATCAAAAATCAAATATTCATAAAATACGTATGGTAATAAATAAATAATAGCGCAAAGCACTAGGAAGGCATAGACCGTATAATTTGTATGAAATGCGAGGTCAAAACACCTAATAATGAAATTAAACAAGTAATAACTAGAAATAATAAAACTATAATAAAAGCAAAATGCACAGTGTGTAATACTTAAAAGTTTACTTTTATCAAAACTACTAAAATAGGCGAGTCAAAAACCTTTAAACCTAAGGTGCCCAAAAGGGGCTTGAACCGGGTACGTATTCAAGGGCCTGAAGTCCGCACAGTGGTGGGTGAAGATATAGTTGATAAAATTGGTAAATATATAGGACAAGTACACTACCTAATTAGTAATTATTTAGGACCAGGAACTAAATTTCAAGAACGTATAGCAAAAGGAGATAAACCAGTAGATCAAATTGATGAAGCAGCAATGCATCACAATTTATAATAAAATATTTACAAAGATTAAAATTTTATACATAAAGCAGATAAAAAATAACTCAAACATATAGATACAATTGAAAATCCTACATTTAGTGAAAAAGTAAAACGTGTTGTAACAAAAAGTGTGATGAAACTAAAATTACATTTAGGTTTAGGATTAAGCATTTGCATTATAATAAATTATGACCATTAAGAGAACGTCTGGAGGATTTAGTGGCACCTTAACGACTACGTATGCTAGATAATAAATCATATAAAATACTAGACTCTGTATATAAAATTCTATTAAGTGGATTCGTAGGAATAAATAAATTATCTAGAAAAACAGGTATTAAACTTAAGATAGTAGAAGAATATCTAGCTACACAGGATACATATACTAAACATTTGGGTAAAATAATAAAATTTGAACGTATAGGATATCATACAATAGGTATAGACTCAATATGGCAAGCTGATTTAGTGTTTATGCCTGAGAAATGGACTCAAGATAATGATGGATATAGATATATTAATTTAATTATTATTACATTTTCTAAATATAGATAAGCTAAACCGTTAAAAACTGAAAATTCGGATGAAGTAGTAAATAGTTTCGAATAAGTATTAGGTCTAGAACGTACTCCTGAAAAGATTCATTCTGAAGAAAGACCTAAATATAATGGTAAAAAGACTAATAAGATGTTTAAAAAATATAATATTAGTTGGTATACAACTGAAAATGAGACAAAAGCAAAGATTGTAGAAAGACAAAACATGCATAAATATATGACAGAACAACAAATAACTAGATGAGCTAATGTCTTACAAGATATTATCACAAATTATATTAATATAAAGCATTGTAGTATGAAAATTACACTAGTTAGAGCAAGTGAAACAAAAAATGAATTACAAGTATATTTAAATCTTTATGGCTTAAAATTTAGGTTACAAGAGTTAAATGATAATAATTCACAGTAAAGTGCTTTTACCAAAAATTTCAAAAGGGATTCACCCTGGTCAAAGATTAAAAACCTATTTATTTTGAACTAAATTTGAAAGAGGCTATAAACCCTAATTTGCTAAAGCAATACTATATATAAGTAAAGTGTTACTAACAAATCCTATAAATTATAAACTTGTAGACTACCATAATAAAGAAATTGAAGGAACCTATTATGTTAATGAATTAACACCGTATAACAAAGAAAAAGAAGATTTTGAATATGAATATATTATAGAAACAAAGAAAACAAAATATACTATTATTATAAGAGCTTAAATAAAGTAAAAAGAATATTCTGATAATTGTAATAGCTAAGTTGATTAAACACCAAAACAAATCAAAAAATTTGAATATAGAAAACCTATTAAAGGCAAGCTTGTAAAACTAAATATAATAAAACCACAAGTTAAAAAACATGTAGGCGAAGAAAAATAATGTATTAATTAAACAAATATAATTGAGTAAAGCAGAACAAATTAAACGTCAAATAAGACTGATAAAAAAAGAAACAGAAAATAATAAAAAATTAGGAGAACAATTTATTATTAAAAAAACAGGTGATGAAACGTTCACATTAAAACAACAAAACAAATATGCACCTTTAATAAAAGCTACACAAAATAATACTGATATAGTAGAAAACAAAGCAATATCAGCTTCAAAGGAATTAGCTCTTTTTTAAAAAGATTTCAATTCTTAACATATAAATTTAAAAAATAATGCACGTCATCAATACACTAATTCAAAGGAATTTAAAGCTGGTAATGATTAATTGCTAGAAAATCTACCTTTAGCAAATAAATCTGCTCACGAAGAAATAGAGGCACAATTAGCTATTGAAAATGTACCAGAACCTATTTATCAAAAATATAAAGAGGGTCCTACAGCTTTTAAATATTTAGGTAACTTATCTAAGAATGCTTTACCAGTACAACTACAAGTTGATAAAAATACTCACACTGATGGTTAATATATTGAAACCGAACAAATACAGGATTAAGGTGATGATTTTATACATATATTAGGAAAAAAACATAAATTGTCAATTGGTGTATAGGAATTAATACTTAGAATGCATCCTGATAAAAACAAATATAATATGTATGATGCTGATTTATATGCGTGGTTTATAGCCAAGACTGAAGCTTGTTATACACCTGACGGTAAATTAAAAAGTTCTAAAGGTGAAAAATGGGGTATTATTTCTACTTATTTTAAAAAACAAGGTGTAATTAGTGAATATATATCACAAAGTAATACTACATTAGATAAATCAAGCAGTGAAAAATCTGCAAACGTACGGAACTCACAAGTACTTTTAGTTAAAAAAGTTCGTAATGTGGAAAGCACTAAGATAAAATTAGCACCAAAACTATTTCCAAATTAAGTGCCTACTGTAAAACCTGCATTTAGTTTTTAAAAGACAGCATCAAAAATGAATGTGTTTATGAACAGCCTCAATGACCGCCTAGTTAAAACAGTTGACTATTTTCCATTAAAAATTGTTCAGAGAGCAATAAAGCAACATTCAGAGGAAACTTAAATTCATTTTAATAATTTAGCACCAGATAACACTGTCAACATAAAAATTTTGCCAGCTTTAGCCTCTTTATTTATAGTCAATTGATTCAGTTTTATGTCTAGAAGACAACTGCCATATAAAAATGTAACACAGGCAAAATTAGACAGAGTCCTAATGAATACAGTATTCAATTTTGTCGCTCATAAATTTGACAACACCTCAAATGTAATAAAAATGTATGAAGGTTTCGAAACAATATTACTGTATAGAAAGAGAATAATTGACGGTGACGCTGATATTGAGAAATACTTTTAACGGTTTGGCACAAAACTACAAAAAACGACTGGCATTAAAATAAAAATTAAATTTTCTTCCTAAGAGCTTAGAAAAACTCTGCAAGTTGACATTTGAAAGTAAAGAAAATGGATGTGTTGTCTTACCAGAAGAGATTGCTGTTTGTCTTGGATTTCAACAAGATGATAAATTTTTTCAAGGCGTTTATAATTTAGAGTCTGACTTTTACAGTAAAAAGTACAGAGAAATTGAGGACAACAAAAATTTATGCATACGATTGTTTCAAATATATTCAGATTATCTTTCAATGAAAGAACTAGAAGAAGTTAACTTAGATTATGTTGTTTATGAGATTAATCGTACGTTTTTTTTTACAAGCAGATCTCAAATTTTATTTGTTCATAGGATATGTAGCTCACAAACATTTATACACTACAATAATCAACAGATTAATTTTGAATTACAACAAGAGTTTTTTAATTTGAGGTAATTTATTTGCGACCACACATGCTTTGCCGGAAAGCTTCACTAATCTTAAAAATATGCTGTGTTGTACACTAACCTTATTATTTCCATTTAGTACAAGCAAAAAGTGTTTATAGAAACAAACAATGGCAATAAAGATAATAGAATTAGCGATTGTGTTTTTTTGTATTCCAAAATAAGATACATCATTGACGTTTACTTCAGGGTACAATAGTTCAATAATTTCCAAAGTTTTCAACCAACTTTTATAATAGTGTCGACACTTGACAATTTCAAAAGAAGTTTTATGTACCAGCTTACAGTTTGGACACTTATCAGTAACACAGATTTTAAATTGGTATGCCTTCTTTGAAGTCAAAAGGGCATTATTCCAAAGGAGCCATATCTTATCTTTTTCGCAATTGTCCAAGAAGGACTCGGTAAGGTTTTTGTAAGGGGTTTCCTTATACAAATTCTTGTGTTGTACTGTCGAAAGATTATCGTAATTTAAGGGGAGCATGCTTCCATTGTCATTTACTTGTAGGTCGAATTTATCGCTTAACTTACAATTTTTGTTCATCATATTTATTGCATTTGACAATTCAGTTAATTCCTTATCTATACTTCTAAATCTAAAAGGCGGACAGTCGCCCCTACTAATACATACAGTTTTGAATTTTGAGTCGCAATAAGCTCTGAGATAAGGTGATACATACTTAGTTGAAAACTTGAATCCAAAGGTAGAAGTCACTATTCCGGAGTTTAACATTGTTTCATAAAACATATAAATAGGAATTTCAGTACATTTAAGGTTATATCTAGATATTAGAACTTGAAACATATCAGCATTGTATTTACCAATAAACGAGTTATAAACAGAATTATAAAAGTTATTTGTTAAAAAGTTTTTAGGACTATTGATTATTTTGATAGCATCTCTTAGTCTAAACAAATTACTCATTATCCTAGGAGACTTTATTCCTCAACCTCCTCCTTGTAAAGGTAAATACAATTTCTCGACCTTTGTCCACGGAACTTTTGGCCAAATAAATTTTTTGATTATATCATCTAAGGCTACAAAAAAGTATTCAGGCCGTGATAGAACTTTAAGGATAAACCATACTAGGGGGAGAACGTACATATTAAGGAGCATCGCTTTTGTAAAGATACTTGTTATTCCTATATTTACATAGTATTTTATTTTACAATTAACTTTGATGAGACACACATCATAATTTTGCTTCATATAAGTATCATTACCGTAATATATTCCTAATACTTTTAAACCGTCCTTTACCGTGTCTAATCCATGTATACTATTTATTTGTCTATTTTTCCAATCGCCTAACAATAAACATTTTGTTTTTGTCTTATTTAATCGCGCACCAGAGCATTTACAATATAATTGTAAAAGCTCCACTGTCTTTTCTACTTGTTCGTCGTAGAGGACCCCTATAATTATATCATCGGCATAATCAGAGTGGTATTGATTTCTAGACGAGATAAAAGGACTCTTTCCCATACTAGCTAAATGGTAAGATAACATAGAAAGCAAAGGTTGAATACAGATAATATATAGGTAGCTAGCGAGTGGATCACCTTGTTTTACACCTTTATCAAAATTAAAGGGGGCAGTGCGTACTGGCCCTAGGTTCACACAGCATTCACTTTTATTATAAAGCAACCTTATACTTTGAATAAAGCATTCAGGGAAGTTCAGTTTTTTTAATAATGTAAGAAGGTATGTATGTTCGACATTGTCAAACGCACCTTCCTGGTCTACTGCTATTATGTGGGTTTTCCTTCAGTGAATACTTAACAAAGGCATGGTTTTGAAATATAGACCTATTCTTTAGGCCACAAGTCTGGGCTGTATCTATAACATTGTGAATGACTTCGAGTAGCTTGGCTTTGAAAATAATTGCAAAAATTTTGTAATCTGTATTACTAAGAGTTATAGGTCTCCAATTTTTAAGGTCAGTAGGGTCCCCGGCCTTGAAAATTAGAGTTAAGAGCCCAGTTCTTGTTGAAAGAGGTAAGAGTTTAGTTTCACAATCTAATTTCCAAACCCACAATAGAATTACCGATAACTCACCACTAAATGCTTTATAAAACTCTGTTGTGTAACCATCATCCCCTGGCGAACAATCTCCTTTCAAGGCCTTTATTGCTTTTGTTATACCCTCAATGTTGACATTGAATTAAAGGCTTTTGCTATTTTTTTTAGTTAATCCTCTTTGATTGACTAATAATTCAGGCATCAAATCTTAATTAATTTTATCTGATTTAAATTTATTTGAAAAAAAATTAACTAGTTTTTGCTTTTTCAAAAATATTGTTCCCTATAACCACGTCTGCTAATTTGGGTTGGTCCCCAAAATTTAATCGTACGTTGTCTAATGAGTCGTTAGGAGATACAAGAATACAGTTTGAGCACAAAAAGGGCGAGCTAAGTATACCTCAAATGAGACACAATATCTCAGTACAACTGCCAGCGTTGGATAATAGATTTTTAGGATTAAAAAATAATTTTATTTTTAAAAACTAGGGTGGTTGGACGACTCAAGTCTAAACAACCGAGCACGAGGAAATGAAAAGCGAAAACGAGGAATTTAAAGAGGACGTGTAGCCAGAGCCAGAGCAGGCAAAACCAGCCAAACGTTTGCTTGTATCATGCAATATGGTTGAAAATCAACTGTACGCCTCACATGCACTACCATTATTACGATCAGTAGATATTTCTCCAGTTTACGATAAGAAGACTGTACATGTTTTTTCTCGAATATTGTATGTGCCATTTAAAGCACAGGCACAGCAAGTACTTCATATATATCTATTAAACGAGTATCGCGATCTCGTCACACTGCCAGAAAATTTTACAACTATTGTAGAACTGCAGTTAGGACCACGCAAACTGTAATATTGTTGAATGACTCATGATTTAAATTGACCTGTTAATGTATAATTTGCTGATATAAAAGTATAGTTCTACTTGATACAGCAGAAAAGTATAAAACGTGTGAACAATTACTGTACACACTCATTTTAAACTCAGCATTCAAACAGCAACAACATTATTTTATTAACAGTGCTTACTAATAAATTAAATTCAAAAAATAAATTTGCAGTGCATTGCCTAACATGTCAAAAAAGACTTTTGATTATGCGTAAGATTTTGTGTAAAAATATTTACAACTCTAACAACAACGAAAGTAAGTCTGATGCAGTAGACAAAGAGCTCGTAAAACACAGCCTTTTAGGAAAATACTGTACTTTGGAACCAATTAATAAAATCAATAGTGACAACTACATAAAATTATTCGACCACGATACTATTTGAACTAAAAACATAATAAAAAACACATCTAAATTGTTAAATCTAGGTGATACACAAAATGTAATACCAGTGCAATTTAAAAAACCATGCAAGCGCCGTTTAATTAATAAAAATTGCCGTGTCACGCATTGCCGAATAGCCTGCAAAAAACGTAAGATGACATCTTTTGTACAACGACGACCCAATACACAAAGTGGAGGAGCTTTTGCAAACAGACGACGGACGCAATCTGAGGGCTCTCAGCGCAGACGCGTACGTCGCTGACAACAAACCGGAGGTCGACTTAAGCGAAAACCAATATCTTACAGTAAACAACAAGGATTTGGTCGCAGATCAGGTCAAGCTTGAGCAGGGCAAACAAACAATATACACTGCTGACAATAAGTTATATTATCAATAGTGCGAAACGTATAAAGCCATTCAACGTCTAGACTTATAAAAAGCAATATCAAACATATAAAAAAAACTTTATTTAACGTCCGATTATCAGCAAATGCTCTTACAGACAGTTTATTGGGAAATGTGTATTGTGTTGATATCTTTCTTATCTCTTCTAACGAGCAACACGCACCAACGTATCCTCACGGATTTTCCCGCCATATTTGTTTTTGAAAAGAGCACCCAAAATAACTCAGATTTGCTTAACAACATGGTGCGCTTCGTGAGTTTTTTTCGATAAAATTATTTTATGAAAAAACGAAAAAGGCCTTAAATTGTATATGTAATGGTTTTTTCATCCACATTATTTAATTTTATTCAAAATTTTGAAACTTTTTGTTTTGCAATTTTTGTGCAAAAAACTATTTTAAAGTGTAAGAAATACAAAAAAAAATGTTTGAAAATTTTGAAAAATTTGTTTTTTCCTAAATTTTAGAGCACGTTACTATAGTATTAACAAAAAATTGGAAAATAATAAAAATTTTGAAATTTTTCAAATTTTATTTTTTTTTGTATTTCTTACACTTTAAAATGGTTTTTTGCACAAAAATTTCGAAAAAACAATTCAAAATTTTGAATAAAATTAAATAATGTAAATGAAAAAACCATTACATATACAATTTAAGGCCTTTTTCGTTTTTTTGAAAAATAATTTTATCGAAAAAAACTCACATAGCGCACCATGTTGTAAAGCAAATCTAAGTTATTTTGGATGCTCTTTTTTAAAAAAAAATATGGCGGGAAAATCCGTAAGGATACGTTAGTGCGTGTTGCTCGTAGATAGCCGAGCATTCTTACCCAACTCTAGACACCCCACTACACTACTCTCAGTGACACAACCTCAGGATCTACAGCTTGGGTTTAAGCCATTTTCATCAACTTCATCATCAACAGCATTTTCAAAAACTGACAGTGGATTTTTTGCGCGATACAATATTGGAAAGGAATCAAAACCATTTACTATGGTTGGAAGACCTAAAGCTTTATTTAATAACCAAAAACGAATAGTTCCAGAAGACAGTGACGTACGTATTATTTTAAGAAGGTCATTGCCAGCATTCTGCATAGACGCCGAGACGGAGATTTAGACAGGTTATTCTGGTTGCCCGTTCAGTATTAACAATGTAAGTTCTGTGTTGTATTTAAAAAGACAGACAATTTCACCACTTGCAAATTGAAAAGCATCGATCAAGTTTAAACAAAAGCATTACCTTAAAATATCCATATCTCGATCCTGAGATTAAATACTTTGTTATTTTAGCCGTTGTCAGCTCGCATTCACTTAAAAATTGCATGAATAGACGATTTTCAAAGACTTGTACTTGGGCTATTAGACAGCCAGGCGTATCTAGGTAAATCAACAAAGTCGTTATGGACCTTTCAACTTTTTCATTTAAGTGAAATAGCTGTATCTTTGAACCAAAAATCGATAGAATACAAGACATTACCCTCGAGCTTTAAATACTAATGGAAACGCAAAAGACAATTTTCTTCCTGCCCTGAACACTTTGAAAAAAACAACAGATAATCCCAGTTTAGGAAATAAGATAAATTGTTCAAACTTCACAAAAGGCAATGTTCTATTTGCATTTGAACTTGTACTATCACAGTCCAATTCAATAGGCATAATAAAAACTGGGCGGGTTTAGATCAATATGAAGTTTAGATCTGCATTGGCGAATTCAGTAACTGCCATTCTGTAAAGCCAGTACCAAAACGTTGTGGAAATTGACAAGAACAACCAAATATAGATTGATCCTTAAATTTAAAGTATCAAACTACTTTTTAATTGATCTACTTGTATTCGAACCTAATTAAGTTTAAATAAAATCTAACGTAACATAATAAAAACTGTCTGTTGCTTTACAGAACTCAACTGAATCACATTACGCTCAACATGAATACCGGAGAATTACAGAAATATCTTGACATTTTACTCAGAGGAACTTAAACAAAATACTAAGTCATAGCAGCAGATCAAATGAAATTTACTATTAAGAAATTAGAAAACGAAAATCATGGAAACCGATCAATTTACCCTATTGCAATAATTCAAAACACGAATAAAAGTCTCTGAGAAGCAGGACATTTGTAGCAGTAGTTTGCACTCACAGTAGAATATAAAATTAATAAAAAATTAAGAATGTAAAAAATATGTAAAAAAAACAAAATCAAATAAAAATTAGAAATGTATAAATACCAGTGTACTGTAGCTTTGTTGGTCAGTATTATGTTGCATATTATATTGTCAAAATTGAACACGTCGACTTTAAATTAACTCACCCTTTCAGGGCTGTGGTATGTGGCCCTAGTTCATCTAGTAAAACTACTTTGTGCCTAGAAATTGTCAAACACAGAAAGAAAATAATCGATAGTCAAATCAATTTAGTATTATATGTCAGTGCCCACACTAACAAAATAGAGTTTCTGAATCCAGATTTAACTGAGGATAAAGACGTTACAGTAATTACGGATCGGTCTAATATAGAATCAGTGATTAGGACTATATCTAGTCCATTTCTTCTAGTTTTAGATGACCATCTAAACTGTATAGAATCAAATATTAAAGCAAGGCAGTTAGTTTACAAAATATTTACGGAATTATCTCATCATTTGAATTTTAGTGTTATACTAATTTTACAAAACGCATTTTCAGAGGAATTAGGAACTACAAGTTTAAACACAAAGTATTTAATTTTGTTTGACGTAACAAAAAAAAAGAAGCATCAAGGGTCAAATTTTCAAACCAATAAGTCTAGAAAAGCTGATCTTCCTTTAAAAAGCATATAAAAAAGCATGTTGTACACGAAAACGTAGCTACATTTTTATTGACCTACATCCCTAGTGTTCAAATCCCTTGATGTTCGTGCGAAATAGTGTATTTCCTGTTAATGGAACTGATGTATATATTCGCAAATAGTTCCAAAAATGTCAGTAAAGCAGAAAACGCAGTGCAGATTAGACAATATTTACGAGTTTTTGTCACACTTGACTTTTGCTAAAGCTAAAGCATATAAACAAATAATTAAAACTGCAACAACAGAGCAATTGTATGCACTTGCAAAGATTTTATTTATTATAAGTAAATTCTGTAAGCATCTACTGAGAGGGTTTTAAAATCAAATAAAAGTATTAAGAAGCCGTTTAAGTGGTGGGGACCCCACCAACCTATGCAAATTGCTCATCAAATATCATAAAACAATACAAAAGATTCTAGCTACTGTTTATTATAAAGTATACGAAAGTGAAATTTGTCGTAATGTCTTGCTTTTCAAAGCAATTTTAAAAGATTACAATTAATAAATAGAATTTATACTAATAAAATAAATAAAATGACGACTATAATGAAAGTAATTGAGCCCAAGTTGTATGCTGAGGAATTGCATATACGCACAAAACAACAAGCATTAAAGTTAGCTACTCAAACTTAGAGTATTACATCATATAATAAGGACTATAACAAAACTATACATGAACAGAAAGGGGTAAATGCAAACGAGGCACAGACAAATGCAATTTACAATGCGTCGGCAGGAATAGATAAACTAATTCAACTACCCATGCAAGAGTGGATAGCATATGAAAACATTGTTGCCAAACATAAGGAAAGAAACCGTAAAACTCATGCTAATCAAAAGCATGCAGTACTAAAACGCAAGCGTATGACGTCACATCTACATAAAAAGCAGTTAGAAAATAAACGCATATAAAAAACAACTCTATGTGGCCTTTTGTCAGAAGCTTTTGCAATGTCACAGTGGTCAATACACACATTTAAAATGTATAAAGTACGTGCTTTTGTTGTTATAATATGTGCTTTTATGGCACTTGGGAGATCATGCAACACTGCATGCGTCTTAGACTCACAAGTTAATTAATATCAAACTAAGTCTGTGGAAACTACATATACTGATAGTGCACCATATACTGCATCTAAAAACTATGGAAAAGAGAAGATGGCATTAGACAAAATTGATGAAAAACTACAAACTAGTAGCTTAGATCCTACATTGCTGATCGATACAACAGCGTTACCAGTGGTACATAACGAGTTCGTTCCATAGGGTAATTTATATGGCTTTAAAGTACATGCTCGAGAATTTGAACACGCAGAATGGAATTATTATAGATGTAGTCGACAAGTATCAAAACAATAAAACAAAAACTGTGCTTAACAACACATTTGACTATTTAAGTTAGTGAATAATACATGATTGTTCACTTTAGGTAAGTAATACATATAAACATTCAGAACATAGAATAGTATAGTTATAACTAATAGGAAGCAATAATACTAAATATTTAATTTTGTATGTATTTACAGCTATCTACGTGTCCTTTGTACTAGTTTTAACACTTTTTGCATTAGAAATGAAAAAACTGTACTATAAAAACCGACTGCTGGCTGCAGAAAAAGAGGGTGGGCAAGATTCAAAAGGAGACTTTATGGCCATTTTTTCCTCTGTATTATATTTACCTTCAGACTAGAAAAAGCATTTAATTGCGCTAGTTAACAGCAATTACAACAGCCTAAACATCAACTTGAATTCTATTGTCTGCCTGCTTTTAACGTACGCTTTAGAGCGTAGTGGATTTTATACTTAGTGTAGTATGTAAAGTGTAATATATATACCGTATATGAGTGCATGCACTATGGATTCTACATCACCTACTGCTGCAGCTTCATACTCCAAGCGCTGCAGTACTGCTTTATTGTACCACAAACAGGCCAACTTTCCATCAGCTACCACTAACAGTAAAAACGATC
>CATKUY010000337.1:0-12594 GCA_949802685.1 Dicyrtomina minuta
TGAGGCGTGCCAGTTTTGCTGGTTGAACTATATGCCGACAAGTTTGCAAACAGTGGAGTATAACAACAAACAATACTGTGGGCAATGCAAAGTGCAAGAAAAGAAAAAAGATAAAAAAGTGGCTGAATGTCTAAATACACCGTATGACGAATGGATTGACTTTGATAAGTTTGACAATATTAACAATTGGTGTGAAGTAACCAGACGTTTCGAGAAAACGGATTGTTTTGTGTGCGAATACGATCCGTATGATAAACCATCATCTACAGAAGGCCCGGATGCAGAATTTGTTCACGGCGTGTCTCTGTATGGCGAGATTGTGTTCATATACAAGTACATGCCGGAAATTAAAGTATGCGGTTATTGTATGTTGTGTCGAAGCTCGAGAGTTTTGGAGAATGCTCACGAATATATTTGCAAGTACAAAGAAGACGAATATAAAGCATTGCAATTGTCTATGGAACAAGTGTAACTCATGTTAAAAACAGTATGAATACACTGCAAAGTTTGTTGTGTGAGGCGTGCCAGTTTTGCTGGTTGAACTATATACCGTCACATTTGCAAAGCAGAAACTGTATGACAAGTTTGCAAACCGTCGAGTATAACAACAAACAGTACTGTGCAAGATGTAAAACTTGCGAAAAAGAGAAAGACGAAAGAGTTGCAAAATATTTAAATACACCATACGATAAATGGATTGACTTTCGTAGATTCGAAAACATAAAAAATTGATGTGAAGTAACAAGAAGTTTGTCAAACACCGATTGTTTTGTATGCAAGAAAAACCCTAGTATAAAAGGCACTACAAAAGACCCTAATTCAAAATATATTCGCATGGTTTCGCTATACGGAGAAACAGTATACGTATACAAGTACATGCCGGAAATCAAATTGTGCGAATACTGCATGATTGTGACAGACATGGAAGTTGTACAAAAATACATTTGCGAAAACAAAAAAGATGAATATATAGCATTGCAGTTGTCAATGGCAATAAAACAGATGGTATCCATCTTGAAAACAAAATGAATACTCTACAAAGTTTGTTGTGTGAGTCATGCCAGTTCTGCTGGTTAAACTTTAAACCAACAAGTTTACATACTGTAATGTATAACAACAAACAGTACTGTATAGATTGTGAAGAACAAGTAAAGCTGAAAGAATTAAGAATTGCTTACAGCTTAAATACACCATACGTTGTATGGATTCGGTTAAAGAAGTTCACAAATATTAAGAACTGGTGTAAAGTAACAAGACAAGTGGAAAACAACGGATGCTTTGTGTGTGAAAACAACCCGAGCAATGTCAAAGCCTGGACTGAAAACCCTAGTTTAGACTATTTTCGGAAAATAACCCTATACGGTGAAAGAATTTTCATGTACAAGTCCGAGCAAAAAATAAAAATGTGCGGACATTGTATGTTTTGGCGAACCTATAAAATTTTAGAAATTGTACAAAAATATATTTGCAAATACAAACAAGATGAATATAGGACATAGAAACATGTATGTAAAAATAATTATGTTACGTCTCAAAATATTATATAAAGTTAAGTTATGTATGGTGAAGCACAAAATATATGTGATGTAATTTTTAAAAAAAAATTAACTTTGAGAAATAAGTTAGTGTAAAAAATAATTTACACATACTTTAAAAAAATCAATTTAGTTTGTAAAAATTCATAAAAAAAATTATTTAGTCTGTAAAGATTTAAAAAATGTCAAGTTAAAAAACAAAATAGTAAAAAATAATTTGTAAACATTTTAGAATACTTAAACTTAAAAACAAATAGTAAGAGAAATAATTTGTAAACATAAAAAAATATAAAAAAATTGTAAACAAAATTTTAAAACTGTAATAAAAAACAATTGGCATTTGTAAATGTTTTTGAATGTTTTTATTTTAAGCATAAAACTTTTTTATGCGCTGCTTACAAAAAAAAATTCATATATAAAGCATACAAAAGGCAAATAGATTCCCATACAGACCATTTAAGTGTTACGTAGCCTATACTGCATGTGACATAGCGTGTGCATGATCCTATACATAATATACAGTCACCATGACAGCGGTAGAGCCCTACCCAGTGGCAGACCCACAGAGCAGCGCCGGGCTCCAGAGCAGTGGCGGGCTCAAGACGGCGGCGGGCTCAAGGTGCTGGCAGGCCTGGGGCAGCGCCGGGCTCAAGGCGACGGCGGGCGGCGGCAAGCCCCTGCAGCTACAGCAGGCTTCCCGCAGGATGGGCAATGGCGGACGCAGGGGGCACATGCAGCAGGCAAAATGGCGGACAGTGTATCGAGTCCAGGACATCATGCCAGGCCAAGGGCACCATGATAGCTTCCAGGACATCAAAACGTTGCAGGTCATCATTACAACCCAAGGACAGTGACAACCCAAGGACGCAGGAGCACGCCATGCTTCCCACAGACCAGGATGTAAAGAAGCCGGGATAATCAATAACGCGACGAGGACATAGTGGGATAATCAATAACGCGACGGGAACATAGGCAGGATACACGACAGCCTGCAGTGGCGGGATATTGATTGGCAGGATAAAAATCAATAACCTGCAGTGGCGGGATATTGATTGGCGGGAAATAGCAACAGCCTGTGCGGAATTTGCCAAATTCGCTAGTCGCCAAAATTTGCAACCCGCCCGGAAATTTTGCAACAACGCAAGAAACCCACCAACGCTACTTACCATATATCCAACAAGTCAACCATTAGGTTAGGTTAGCGGGTTAGCAGCACTCCCCACCATATATCCTCACCACTATATATCCACTATACATAGGTTAGGTTAGCGGGTTAGGTTAAGGGTTAGGTTAGCAGGTTAAATTCGCAAAATCAATAAAATCAATAAATCGATAAAATCAATAAAATCAATAAAATCAATAAAATCAATAAATCAATAACCCGCCGTGCGGTTTTTTCGGCGAGAAATTCCCAACCCGCCGTGCGGTTTTTTCGGCTATTTTCTGTGCGTTTTTTTTGGCGAGAAACCCGCCGTGCGGCGCCGAAACGGCGGGAAAATGCAACGAAAGGAAGCAAAACATACTACTTTCATTAAAACTAATATTATGCTATGCTCTGTATAACAAAGTCATAAACTATAAATCATAATAATGTAGACTGCCAAACTTCAGTTTGTTGTATGGAGTATGGGTGGACAAAGTTTGTCCAAAAATTTCGAATCGCGCAATTTATATTATATTATAATACAAATTACTATAATAAATACGATACGGTTATCACTGCGATTACGAACCATACAGACGTACACTGACAGCATTTCAATATTTATTAGGCTAAAATTGAACTGACTGGGTATATTATATTCATTGTCATTATCATATTATAATCGAAGTGGAATATCATAATTAATTCCTGGAAGTCTAGTAAGCAAGCCACAAAAACTGAATCTTCACCAGGATTGCATTGATATTTTGATACGATAATTTCTTAAACATGACACAGCCACATGCGTAAACAACGATACAACATTGTTTTACGTCCTTTTTTTTATCTGATCCACTCGTTCAAAACATAATGCACAAATAATTTACGAAGAACTAATCTGCATTTCTTTGGCTTCTCGCCATGCAAATAAAAATACGTAGGTAGGCAAGCATGTAATCTAAATGCAACACACGCTATTAGTATACCTCAATCTCCACTCACTACTACTCTATACTTTTATACCCAGAATATTTTCATATTATTGCATATTATTGCGTTAAAAAACTATAAATTCAAAAATTCTAGCTTCAACTCCAAACGTACTTTGTACTTCTTTCTTACTAAGTACCACTAAACATAATAGAAACATCTCTCACAAGATTTCTTGCTATATCATTTAAGTTTTTCAAGTGTATTTTTAATTAATAAAATTGTACATTCTTTGCATTTCGTCTGTGAAGAACCAAAATGACCCATATCCATTTTTAGCATAGCCTGAAACCTCCACACCTGCTTACTCGCTGACCCCCCCTTGAAATTTTTGTTTAGCATTACAAGCATAGAAATATCTGAGACCCTCCCTCCAAAATTTAAAAAAATTAACATAGAAAGGGTTACACCTGACCCCCCCTGGGATATTTTAGGTTTCAGGGTGTGATTTTTAGCTAAAATCAAAATGCACTGTGCATTTTTCTAAACAAGTAAATTAGTAAATAGAATATTTTGACCTTTTCAAAAATATGTATTTAGGACATTTTGACCTTTTTAAAAACATGTAAATAGACCAAATTACTCATTTTAGAAACTTGTGATTAGCATTGTATCTTATTTACCGTATTTTTTTGACGTAGCTCATTTTAATTCTAGTATAAATTGGAATAAGGTCATTTTGGTTCTCCATAGAAGATATCCTAATGATCACACACAACTACAGCTAATAACAACAACTTCTGACCCATGAGCTCTGCATTATTGTGCTGTGATACGCCCCTCCACCACACTGCAGTGTGTTTTTACATGTGAAAAAGGACAAAGGGCAACTAAAACCGGTTGCAGGATTTTTCCTACCCGGAATTTTCCTACCCGGACTTTTCCTACCCATTTGGTTTCTACGCGGATTTTTCCTACCCGGACTTTTCCTACCCAAGACCAGATCTAGGACTTTTCATACCCGAGTCTATTACTTATATAGAAATAAAACAAACACAACTATTTATGAGTGTACCGTAAATTAACTCCAGGTTATAATAAAATGCAAAAGCTGTGGGTATATCTTTGCCCGATGTGTAGGTTATTTTTATGTACGTGGGTAGGAAAAGTCCTGGTAGGAAAAATCCGCGTAGAAACCAAATGGGTAGGAAAAGTCCGGGTAGGAAAAATCCGTTTACCACTAAACCACAAAACTTGAAAAGAAGTACCGGCCTAAGTAGAAAAAAATAGGATAATAAATGACCCAGCGACCAAACGACAGTCAAGACTCAAGACTACAGAGTACAAGAAGTGGAATATGGAAATACAATTTACAAACTCCAGATAACAAGTAAATACATAATATTCATTAATTGTTTTTCACCTGTCCAAACACCTATCTTTGTATATTACTTGCAAATATAAATTTGCATATAAGTACCAGGTTCCAAATTATAGTTTGTCTTGCTCTGATATTATGATATAGTAAAAGTATGGTTATAACCGTAATAAATAGGACTTATCTGTAGTTGCATTATAATTATACCTATATACTTACAGTCTGTAGCATGTAGAATGTAGACTTACTAGATGGGTACCTACGCACTGCGATTTACGAGTAAATTTAACTTAAATTTTTACGTACGGGTAAAAACTCACCAAGTTAGTACGTAATTGCTTAAGTACATACTTTAACAAAAAATAATCTGTATTTTGAAAATTTTTAAGCACTCATAAAAACCATTTTACGAGTGCCAAGAAGAACAAATAAATCGAAAAGCTGCTCACATTTCTGCCTATTAAAAAATCAGTTCTATTTTCAAAAAATGGCTTGTATTTGTATTCAAAATTAGCTACGCTCAACTACGATTATTCCTGAATTAATTGCGTTTTACCTACCTACCTAACAGGTTTAGTAGGTAGGTAATAGCATTGTGGCGAAGGAGAAAGGAACTTTTAGTAATTTTCACATTCGCCATTCACCGTGACATGGAAACGAGGAGCCTGGAAGGAAACTGCTACCCGGGCCATACATAAAAGACACTCTGTGTCACTCTGTTAAGCATTGCGTAAATGGCTATCTTTAACATGAGGTGTCAAGTGACCCACGCGGCGCAGTGGTTGCGCCAGTTGTTGTACACCTCTTTAAATCTTCTATTTCTAAAATCTCAAACTTCTGAACCAGCCAATGGTTTGAGAGCATGTAATATCCATAATCCATAGTATGTAGCTGATATCTTATGTGAAGAATCCAAATGACGCATTCATGTTTAGCCAAAAACAAAATACCAAGACCATGATCCTGAAAGTATCAACAATTTGAACGTTTCAAAAACATGTAAATGGAATATTTCGCACCTTTTCAAAAACATTGAATTAGAATATTTTACACTTTTTTAAAAGCATGTAAATAGAATATTTTACACCTTTTCAAAAACATGTAAAAAGAACATTTTGCACATTTCAAAAACACGTGAATAGAAAATTTTGCACTTTTCAAAAAACAGGTAAATTGAACATTTTGCATTTTTAAAAAATAGGCAAATAAAACATTTTAAACATCACAAAAACACGTAATCTGCATAATTTGTAATCAACAATTTGCACGTTTTAAAAATATGTATCTAATTGGAACATTTCGCACCATTTTAAAAACATGTAAAAAGAACATTTTGCACATTCCAAAAACACGTAATTAACATTAGCATTAGCACCTTTTCAGAAAAATTGAATTAGAGTATTTAAAAAGGTAGGTGTTTATTTATAGTGCTATATTTAAAATATTTGCCTTTGTAATAATGTATACTAATATTACAAAAAAAATGCAAAGTTAATTCTATGAAATACATTTATTATCGTTAAAAATTGTAATTAATTTAATTAACCTCTATACTAAAACGCGTACTCTATTATGCAACTTTTTTATATGCGACAATATTGATCGAGCCATGGCCAAGGTCAACTTTGGAAGGTGACGGTATCTATTCAGAAGTCAGAAATTATTCCAATTTAAAACACCACAACTACACCATGAAATCTATTCAGTTTATTTTTTCTTTGTCAAAAAATTGAATGTATAGTATAGTTTTAACTGGCATTGATAATGTATCTGGTTAGACCTTGCTGATACGCAAATATAAGTAGTTCCTTGGATTTAAAAATTGTGAAATAAATAAACTAATTTCTACGGTACGGTTGGCAGTCGTCCCCTCGGAACTCGTACCTTCTTCATTCGTACCCTACCGTTCTTACCCTATGTATTCGTACCCTGGTCACATTCGCACCCTCACAATTCGTGCCCTAATGAAAATGAATGATTTTTGTGAAGCCTAAATATTTAATGTAGGTACATATAAATTTTATTGACACTGAAACCGAAAAAAATACGTTCGTGGACGCTGTTGTTTGCTGTTGTTTGTATTGCAGGTTGTGCTGCAATAAACGGAACTTCAACAACGGGTATTGGTTGTTGGTAGCTGGTTGATAAAATGTGGGGGCTGTTCAGCTTGATTTTTTGGACGAGCTTTAGATTTTACAGCACTCAAGTTATAAGCTATGCGGCGCAAGCGCAAGTACATTATATTACTCATAGTGGTTCTTGTCTGAACTGCAGCAAGTAGCCTTTGATCCAAAAAAATATATCGCTTTTCTCGAGATATGGGCACCTAGCCCTTGGTCCTTCTTACAAAATTGCGATCATTTCGGGCCTGCTCTGCTTGCTAAGATACATACAGCATTCATAATAATTTTAAATATTGTCCACGGAAAGTGCTTCTTCATCCACTCCAAACCACCATCTACATTACTTCACAAAAATCATTCATTTTCTTTAGGGTAGTAATTGTGAGGGTACGAATGTGACCAGGGTACGAATACATAGGGTACGAACGGTAGGGTACGAGATCCGAGGGGACGAGTACCAACCGAACCAATTTCTACTTGATCTATATGCATGCAGCTCAAACCAGCTTAAAAATCTCGAGGCACCCTCAAGACTCGAATTCCTGCAGTGAATTGCCCTTAAATGCATATTGATTGTTAAGTTTATTCCACGCTTCCGCTTTGGCAAGTCCAGCTTATTCATCGCCGATCCTCAAGATCAGTCATAAGTTAAGGCAGTAATTATAAAAGCTATTCACTTGTGAGGTTTTGACAAGAAATGCTAAATGTATCCCGCAAGGCATTCCTGTCACTCATTTTACTTTTCGTTGAGCTCATCGAAGCAGCATAAAAATGATAAACCATAATTTGCCATCTCCAATGAAACTGCTGCAGAATAGGAAATCCAAATCAGTCTAATTAACTAATGACCACCATAATTAACCATCAAAATACAGTTTACAATAAAATTAGTACAGTGGAATTCGTTTAAACGGGATTCTGTTAAAAGGGAAAACCGCTATACGGGACAAATTTTAAATATTTGGTTGGCCAGCCCATGTTTTAATGTTAAAATTATCCGGTTATAAGGGAACCGCTAAAAGGGATTATCCGGTTTAAAGGGACAGATTTTCCGCCATTTTTGGTATTTTAGGTCACTTAAAAGAAATTTTGGAAGAAAAATGATAATAATAAAACCAAACCGAACAATTGGAGCAATGCTGTTCTTGACGACTAAACTGCACTTATCTTATATGGACATTTACATTATCTTTAATCTAAGTAGGTCGTCATATTTATAGATTAAAAAGCTTTCTTAGCCGTTTGTTCTTCTAGTTGTTCTTCTGATTCTGACTTTAACCTGCACTGCTTCGTCCACCTCTACTGATTTCAGTTGGCACGATGTTAAAGCGGGAACGAAACTCGTTAAGTACGGAAACAAAGTATGCAATCATGCAAAAGTTAAAAATCAATAAACAAATTGAAATAATTAAAGAGACGGGCTTAAGTTCCAGTAAGTGTAATAAGATGGATTAGAAAGAAAGGTTTAAGTTATTCTGCAGATTAAGTAAGGCTACACAATTCGCTGGCAAACTAAAGAAAGACCAAAACTATGAATTAATTGACTTTTCCGAACAATCTAATTAACTGTCAACGGACAACATTATTGATATCTTACACTTTTACTAAGAATACAATCTATAATTTTAAAATGATGAAGTCCTCTTAAAAGGGAAATCCCTTATACGGTTAAAAGGGAGTTCGGTTATAAGGGACTGATTTGGTCGGTCCCGCGGAGTCCCTTTTAAGTGAATTTCAGTGTATTGGTAATATTGTTATAGTTTGACAAAGAATACAGTCACAGCCATCAGCCAAGTTCATAACCTTTAAATTTAAACTTTTTGGCTGGCACTGACACTGGCCACGGATTCTGTGTAGTTCTGCTTTGTCTCTTGCTTCAACAATGGACAGGTGGGTGGGGAGCTTCCCTTGGCTTTGACATTTAATCGTTCTGTCACTGCCAATCTGTCGTTATTGGAGAGCTAACGGTTGGAATTAGGGAATCAATAAATTAAATTGAATACTAAGAAATGAAAGACATAATAAAATATTATAGACAAAAGCCGTGTAATTGCAATTAAGAACTAATTTAGTCTGAATCTCAGTGATCAGCAAAAATAAAATATGATTCCAAAGCGGGCCCATTCATCATGTCGTAAGTGATTGAAGAATCAAAATGATCCATATGTAATTTCAGCTAAAAATACGCAATGTAGTATGTACACAAAAAATATCATGATCCCGCGAAAGCATGTAAATAGAAAGTTTTACTTGTTTTAAACATGTAAATGTGACATTTTGCACTTTTCAAACAACGAGTAAATAAAACAGTAATTTTAAAAAAACAAGTAAATAGGACATTTTTGCAATTTTTAAAAGCATGTAAATGGAATATTTTGCACTTTTTAATAGTACCGTATATTATGTAATGATACGCGGGTCTGACTGAGAGGTGTCTGTTTTAATAGTACGCGGGTCTGCTTAACACATTATTAAATGGCAGTACGCGGGTCTGCAACACTACGCGGGTCGGCGGGTCTGTAATAGTATACTGGTTTGAGAGGTCTAAATCTGACTAGTAAGGCGGGTCTATTACAAGATATTATGCGGTATGCAAACAGAACATTTTGCTTTTTTAAAAAACATAGAAATACAACATTTTACACTTTTCAAAGACATGTAAATTCAACAATTTGCACTTTTCAAAAACTTGTAAATACAACATTTTGCACTTTTAAAATCATTTTACACTTTTCAAAAAGTCGTGTCTAATTTTTTGCTAATTGTGTTTAATTAAAATATTACGCATCTGCTATCTCAATAAAAGTTTGTTGTACGTAGCTCGTTTTGATCCTAGCTGAAAAAGGATATGAGTCATTTTGATTCTTCACTCACAAGTATGTTTTCTACAGTATATCTTATTTGCCTTCTGATTCAAACTTGTATGACCACGTTCTTTTCGTTTCGTATGCTTCTTTATTTGCTTCCGGGCCACTGACTGGGACTCATAATACGAGTCATATAATGCCATATTTTTTGTACAGGCAGATAACCATGGACAGTCAACAGTGGAAGGTGGAAGTCGTAGTACATAATAGCCTTTTTAAGAATTTTGATATTGGTTGTTGGTCTACGTAATGGTTCCCCCGTGCCCGTGCTGTATACATTGTTGGTTGTTACTCCACCAATGACTGTCTGTTAGCCATTATAACAGTAACGAAAACGAAAAAGAAGAAATTTTCAAAACTTTAATAGATCAACTTTTTGCACCCAGAAGATCAGAACAGTCAACTCACCAAAGTGCACACCACACAAAAAACCAGTGTGAGAGATAGTGATCGAAGTGGTCCAAAAAACCAGACAGCCACAGCTCAGTGTGAAACATTGTCATAAAATATCACACCATCTAAGAGCGTCTGTGAAGAATCAAAATGACCAAAGTCCATTTTTAACTAAATACAAAATGTACCTACTAATCTACAAACAACATAATATTAATATCGTGCAATCTTAAAGGCATGTAAATAGAACGTTGAAATTTTTAAAAACTTGTAAAATTAGAACATTTTACACTTTGTAAAACATGGAAATAGAACATTTTGCGCTTTTCAAAAACGTGTAATTAGAACAAGCACTTTTAAAAACATGCAAATAAAACATTTACATTTTTACATGTTTAGCCAAAAACAAAATACCAAGACCATGATCCTGAAAGTATCAACAATTTGAACGTTTCAAAAACATGTAAATGGAATATTTCGCACCTTTTCAAAAACATTGAATTAGAATATTTTACACTTTTTTAAAAGCATGTAAATAGAATATTTAACACCTTTTCAAAAACACGTAAAAAGAACATCCACTGACAGTTCTTTGCATCTTTTTTAAAATTAAAAAATCCTTGAAATATTTTCCTGTAGCAAATCTAAACGTTTTCGAAATTTAAGAATTCCAAACAGAAGACTGTAGAGATGCTTAATATGCATAGATTAAAAAACAATTCATCAAAATCCAATTATAAACACCCGAGAAAATCGCGATTCCCCGAAATTACCCGACATGTCCGTACACTGCTACCCGGGGAAATTTCACGGCAAAATTTTGAGTTTTCAGATTCACACAAGCCTACTACAGAATATAGCTCATTTTGAACCAAATCAGTCACTTATGAGTTCTGGACATTCCAATCCTTCCTGAAGTTACCTCGTAGCATTACACACCCGCGCATTATTAGACGATATCGGATAATATACGGTAAATAAAATCATGACGTTTGGATATTTTTAATACTGTCTACTAAAACATAAAATTTCTGGCAAGGAACAGCGTTTAGCTTCTTACATTGCAGTTCCCAGTGCACTGGGAAGAAAAATAAAATACAAAAAATTTGAAAAATTCACGCTCCAAAATTGTTAGGGCAAAACACGAAATTCCAAGATCAAATTTTTTTCTTCAGTATTTTAAGGTAGCAGGGCCAATACAAACCTTTCTGAAGCTATTTAATCGCGGATTTTATCATGTATCTTTCGTTAGCGGTCATTTATAGGTCAAAGTGTGAATCGTTTGATAAAACCCATTTGTTTCACTTTTTTGAAAAAAAGCTTCCGTGTGACATGATTTATGTGACCTTTGTCACCAAATAAACACGACATGTAATAGCTAACAAGTCAGTTAAACGTATATTGGTCCAAACGTATTTCGTTTGCCCCCTCAGTCGCTTTCCCAGACCCCGCAATAAGTGATGGGTTAGTGTAAGTACCTATGTATATAATATGCAGGGTAATGCATACGCATCAATGATGTAATGACGACCCTGTTTAGTTGCGAGGCCTGGGGAAGTGACTGAGGGGGCAAGCGGAATGCGTTTGGGCCAAACTATGTCTAATTGACTTGTTTGCTATTACATGTGCGCATTTAGGGACAAATGTTACATAAACTAGGTCACAGGGAATCCTTCGTTCAAAAATTGTAAAAAAATGCGTGTTATCAAACGGTGTACACTTTGACCTATAAATGACCTCTAACAAAACGGAAACACTCATCACACTTGCTAACATGATTGGGGGTTGTAGGAAATTTTCCTCCAGGACGTATTCCTCCCGAGAATTTTCCTTCCAACGTTGTACTAAGGATATCTTATCCCAGTTTCAAAATCATATCCCTAAAATAAACTTTTCCTTTCCAGGAAATTTATATCTATTTTTTTGGTGTTAAGAATCTTTACGAATGGTTATGCAAAGGAACACTAGTTTATTTTCGTGATATGATTTAGAAACTGAGAGGAAAATGTTCTTGGTACAGAGGAAAATGATATTGGTACAAGGCTGGGAGGGGAATTGAAGGCCTAAAAATTTATTTAAATACTATGCACCCATTTAGTTACCATTCGGCTATAAAAATTTTCAAAAAATCCTGTAGCAAATCTAAACGTTTAATCTGAAATAATATTTCCGCAACTCCAGCTTTCTTTTACATGCTGTCATGCTGTGTTAAAAAACCATTACA
>CATKUY010000338.1:0-11429 GCA_949802685.1 Dicyrtomina minuta
GCAAAAAAGCCCAACCGAATTGATCACTGTCCGACAAAAGGGGTGAGAGAAGATTAGTCCTAAATTCACCATAAAGCTAATCTACTCTGTTACGAATACGATTTAGGAGCTTTTGACCGCAAAGGGAGGTCATACCAGATAATAAATAGATTTAGTTTTAAAAAAATCCAAAATCACAAAGACCTAATTCCCTCATTTTTTCATTAAATTTTTGGATTTAATTTAATTTCTCAAAATGTAGTTGAGCTAAAGCTTTTGCATGCATTGCAATTTATAACTAACAAAGTGACTTACATTTATTTAAATTTCCATGTTATTTGCTCTAACCGTTTATGAGTTATATGCACTTTAATTCATCCCAACCCCCATCGCGAAGACTTGCTTCCACACGCTGTATATATATATTCACACTTTTTCTGAACTCTTTTATTGATTATGAGACAAAAGTTTTTGGAGAAACCCATGATGGGATTTCTATTCTATCAGTATTTTGGCACGAGATTTTTGTTTTTCAATAATTAATTAATTAAGGACTCACTGACGCCTTTAAAAGTCTAACCACTGTGAGAAAGGAATCGAAATCACAACACGTCCTCCCACAGATTCTCCTCAAATTCTCCAGACAGCATCGGCCATCTGACAGAGAGTGAGGAAGATCCATGGAAGGAGATAGTAAAATAAATACAACTCGCAGCCCTCCACCACACAGCGTCTATGAGCCACAAAAGGAATTAAATGATGCTTCCCGAGGCGACAGGAGACGAAGCGAGGAAGGAGCGGAGGCGAACTAGCTAAGGCAGAAACAATCACGCCTCGAAGAAGAGAGGGTCTCCGTCATAAATTCTTCCAAATCCTTGAGAATCTTTAATTTCTGTTTCCATTTTTCCCTTCTGGAAAATTGGTAGAAAAATGACTAGAAAGGAATTGCGGAACATGGAGACTCCGAAAGGAATAAGAACAACGAAAGGGGATTGTCCTCATGGTTCCTGCTGGTGCCATCAAAAAGAATCTAAAATCAAGAAACAGAGAAAATCTGATAACTTTTACATATTCTTATTCTTATTCATGGTGTTCACTGTGTTCGCGATTCCTCTCTACGAGTTCTTCCTAAGTTTATTGTAACTAAAATTATTGAGGTCAATTGGACCAAATTATATAAATTATAAAATATCAAATTATACATTGTGAATTACCTGTAATCAATCTGGACCTGGAATTGGAAATCTCAGATGCCACGCCCGTGGCATCCGTAAGCGTATCAGTTATAAATTTTTATATTGTAATCCATTATATTGTAAACCATTTGGACGAAATCTGAAAACGAAAACAAAAACAAAAACATGAATTAATAATTATTGTTCAGTTGTGGCCCTCGACCTTATGTTGCTTGGGAAATGTTGCATTCGAAATATAACTTATCTTTTCCTTTTTGATTTGAACAATTAATATAGATATTTATCCTTAAACTTACCTTCTCACCTTCGTTCGTTGAGTGTTCTCATTTATATTGGCAAATCCTCTATTGATTCTCATATCTTCCGTCATGGAATCTAGAATTAAGGAATATAAAATTAAGTTGGCATTATTTGCATCTTAACCAATTGGCTCATTCGTTAGTCGTCAGCGGTGGTTCCCTGAACCCGCTCGACGTAATTTAGGGACTTTGGTTCATACAATTAAATAGGCAAAAATTGACAAAAAGAAATCCAAAATTGAGGGGAGACAGGTAGAGGCGAACCCGCAGCTCATGCTGTATTTTGCGGGTTTGTCCTCCAAGTTGGAATGGTCGGTGGAGCGGGGACGCTATTCGCGTTTACCTGCAACACGACTTTGCCATCGTCCATCCAACCTCCCCGACTAACCTAATTGGGAAAACTAACTAAACTAAAATAAAACTAAACCTAATTAAAATAAAATGTAAAAATTAAATCATTTACCTGATTGGCATCCAAAATTCAGGGTCGTTGGTCGGCCTGGACTGGTGGTAATGGTGCGGTATATATGTGGTAACGAAATAAAATTAACCTAAATAAAATCGAAACTTACCTCAATTGGTGCAAAATTCAGGACAAGTCGTTGCTGCTGAACTGGTGGACTCTGGACATGGAGCTCTTGCCGTCTGGAATGCTCGGAAATACAAGAGCTTCTCACTGTCCCTTGTCCGTCCCGTCCAGTGGCGTTGGAGCTGAGGGCCATGGGAGGATGTCAAGCGTCCCCCGGGCCTACAACCTTCACGCCGGCTTGTCCTCCTGCAACGAGAAGCAAAATAAGTAAGTCTTCTCTCTCCGCTCCTCATCATCATTGGCATTAAAAATGGAATTGGCAAAATTTCCCGAGCAGACCGAATTTCCTCAGAAGGACCTAGGACCATTCGACCGTGGACCCGCTCCGTTTGCCGTCAACGGTCGATGTGGTCCAGTGGTCCCTCAGGAGGTCGGGAGCTCGTGGTGGCGAAGCCAGGGCCGTGGATGACATTATCCTCAGCCTTGACCTCAGCCACCGAGCTGCGCTGCTCTTGGAATTCTTACACATAAAAATGAATCATAAACCCTAGCTAAAATAATTTATGCATTTAAAATTAAAATAAATAAAATTAGCATTCTTACCATCTGTAGCTACGCTGGAGAGCCTCGGCTGGAGTTTCAGTTAAGCCTCCCTCCCCCTTCTTCATAGGTCTCCGGCCTCCTCCGGAGTGGTGGAACACCCCCTTTATTAATCTAAATACTACCATCTGACCCTTACCATCTTTCACACCCTCATTATTATATTTATTAAATTATCAAAATTTAAAAGGGATGAAATTATCCCCATTTACGGGAGTTTTATAGATGCATATAGGTGAAGGGGTGTGGTAAACTCGGATATGGTCTCCCACCCTCACTCTTATTTGGGGAGGAGAATACCATACTCGTTTTAACTGTAACTATAGTCAGTTGCCATGCAAAAATAATATCACCGAATTATTCCTGCTTGGAGGAAATTGCTCTGAAAACCTTGGTGATTTTATTCTATTGGGGCTTACTGTACAGCAATGCAGGACTTCTCAAAGGAATTGGGCATTTTTCAAAAAATATGTATATAGGTACTATATTGGATCTATTGGGCAGAATTTGATGTCTATAATAATACGTCAAAAGAAAGGAGAAATGTTGCTTCATACCGTCATATTAAACAATAGTCTAGGGGTGATGCATCTACAGAATAAAGATGCCATTTTAAGTAGATAAAATTTATATTATTTTAAATTCGATCTGTCTTTATGTGAATTAAGTGAAGCAGCCGTGGCCAGAGAGGGTCCATACGTACTAGCTTGGTTGCTGTCGGTAAGGTTTTATTGCAATCGGCACGCGAACGTCATTAGTCACATTTAAGAAAAATAGTATGATCTTAAGTACAAAATAACCTGGGATATACCAGACACTGGAAATCTGGAAACCACGAAAAGCGTCATTTAAGTAAACTTTAATTTTAAACTATTAATCAGAAAGTATATAGCCACTGGCAACTACGCGTTCGTTATTAACATTATTAAGCTATTATTTTTAAAATGAATAGCCATTAACATATGATAATTGTACACATTTATTTATCACACAACTTACATTAAAATGTAAATTGTGAGTGTCCTTTATTATTATTTGAGTTGAATTAGTGGATCGTACATCAATAATCAGGATTATCTATAGATTGAAAATTGTGAGCTAAATTGCCTTTTATTTTCCATCCACGATTAAAATAAAATGCCTTGAATAAATTTCAAGAACCTGATTTTTTTTCTTCTGGTTTCTTTGTCTTGCTTTTATTTTTTCCCATTTAAATTTGAATTTCAAATTTAAAAGACCTAATTGTTTTGTGATATTAAAATTTTCTCAACATATCAACCCATTCACAAAATTAATAATAACTGGGTACGTAGGGGTATATACAGTACTGTATATAACAAATTAATGTTAGTTAAAATTGCAGAGGTGTCTTTTGATCTTTTGTATTCTGTATTACTTACATAGGTATGTAATTATTGTGTATATCCGCTAATATTTACAAGTACAAAGTATTAGCATATTAATGTACTGGTGTTTAGTACTATACAGACACCGACACCTCACAAACTGTTATATTTCGAAAGTGCACAATGCAACTTAATGCAAGTGAATCACAGATATCATGAGCCTCCTGACGTTGGATGTGGCTGTGATTATGATCTGATCGGGCTCATCGTTCCTACTTCATAATTATTAGTAAATCCACAGGTGTGGCTAATAAAGACTTGCAAGAAATAAGTTATCTAGGTAGTACATATTAAGGCTATGGCAATACCATGGCTCAACATTATTACATGATCTGAATTTTAATCCAAAAGGATTTTGATTTTGATTTTACAAAACAATAAATGTACCAAATAATTATTAGTGTAGATATATATGCCTACGTGTAAATAAGTCTTTTGGCCTGCTTGGACATAGTTACGTACACTTGTTAGGCAATAATGTGGGGTGCTTTTATATGCTTATTTTCCATATAGCGTATTTAGTACGAAGGAACTATAGGCTATAGGCATGGGATATGGACATCTTCAAGCTTTTTAACATTCCACGCTCAACGTTTTGAATAATTCAAGTTTCCTCCAACTCCAACACAACTACTTAATGACCAACATCAAGATCAACAAAACCGAGTCCTAAAAAGAAGTGCCTGTGCCTACTGTCGTCCGCCCTATCGATGGTTGCGTCGGTAGCTATATACAGGTGTCTGCCTGTCTTTCCTTAACAAAAAAATTATGGTGTCTTCATTCCGAATTCAAGTCTAAATAAATTATGCGTATGTACTAGTCACATTAAGTAGGGGCAGTAGAAGCCTAATTTGCAACGATGATGAATTAATTTCATTTTACATAGCTTTAAACCACGATCCTGCACAAGAGTCACAGCTCGACAATAGCTCTAGGTATTGTGAATGAACAGCGCGCCACACATCGAACTATCGATAAAACTAACAGTCAAAATTAAAAATTATAAATATCTAATAGTAACGATAACGATATATAGTCATCCAAACGTCTTGGCCAAATCAGGAGTCAGGCAGGATAGTTGGGACGGGACCCTAACTAAATTGCAATAAATCCCGTTTCATCTTTTCATGCATTGAAATTCAGAAATTAAAAATGCACGTAGCGTTATTTACAATATAACGCATTCATAGCAAGAAGCCACTTTTTTTCTTCTATGTATGGTTATGGATAATGAACTGTTTCCTACAACAGGTACAACCTTCCATTTTGGGCGTCTAGGTATGTCAAATTTGAGTCAGCCGAAATTGCCTAATTTAATAATACTGTAATATTTATAAATACCTATCTACATCCAACATGCGCTCATGCGCTACACGTCAATTTTAATTTTCAATTGAGGCAATAACCCCCCATACACAAAAGATACAGGTATAAAGCTATTTTAAACTCTGAAGGAAACATAATTATAGTTAGCTTTACTGGCTATATAATTATGTACAGTAATTTTATCTTCTATTAGCATTATAGGAGTCTACGTATATTTTAAAAAAATCAGAGTTTTAAAGAAAAACCCAACCGGTGATTTGGGCATAGCATTATTTTGAGATATAAAGGTAGCGCACAATTAAATACACATATAGCGCAGCTTAGAAAGTCAAAAATAAATAATGTTGAAGATTACATACTGATATATAAGCCAAAATAATATAATGGAATTTTGGTTTGTAGTTTTTGGGGCCCAACAGCCAGTAGTAAAATGTGTAACTGTAAAATAAGCATTTTTCTAAAGAAATTGTGTGCTGTGTTTTAAGAAATTAAATTAGATACTGCGTCAAAAATAAAGATTGTTGCCACGTAGTACACGTAATAGCTTAAACTTCCCAAATAGGGAAGAACAAACATACTGAAGTAAAGAAATTGCATATTTAGGTAATTAGAATATTTTTGTTCATATAAATTCCTTTCGAATACCAAAACTACGCCCAAAATACAAATCACGTACATCTTGATCCTCACCTTTATCTTTCTTGGTAACTGTTTTTGAAACTTGTAATCGTACGCAGTTTATAATGTTTACATAGATTTTTTTAAACTTTACAGTATACACAAAAACGTTTTGGTGAGTATTTTTTGCTAATTTGAATGTTAATGTTAGAATCCAAGAATGTGTTGACGTTATAATGACTAACAGTCCAAAAAGGAAAACAAGAGATTAATAGTTATTTGATTTCAAGATTTGGAATCACATCATGTCATCAAAGTTTCTTACACAATGAGACACCATACCTAGCCATGTCATTCTCAGTACAATAGTCAAAGTCAGAGTTCTTATCAAGGGCAAGGTAAGGCAAGGTAATGATCTTGATCATTACAACTTAAAACTCAGAAAAGAAGACGGCTATATGTATATATGTATACTCTACAAAGTTATGTGTGCCTGCACTGCAACGCTGATTCCGAGACCGACAGATCATGATCATATCAGATGATAAGTAGGTCATTATTTCATTCACCAAATAACAAGGAATCTGAACCGACAACTTTTAGCTGTGGTTCACTAATTCATATGCTCATCTTCATCTATATAAAATATAACCATATGACTTAACACTAACACACTGACTGACAATTGGCTAGATACATTATACCTTATATACTCAAACTGACTCAAAGCACCTATAACTTCCCTTTACCTATATAGCTAATGGTTTGTGCCCGCACCACCGCCACCGCCACTCACTATATACTCCCTCCCATCATCATCATCATCATATCAGGTCCATCGTCATCATCATACATGCATATAGGACAGCTTCAAATTGCCCTTTCAAAACACCCAAATAATAATATATCCTTCTTATTTTCTTTACTAGTTCGTTTTATTACTCACAACAGCAGCCCCCACTCCAGTCTTACTTAATTCAAATTACAAATCTAAAATGTCTACTTAATGTTGCATTACACTGCACAAACATTCCATTCCATTTTTTCCCATTCCCACATCAAAACACAGATACCAATACAATAAAATATGGGTAGTACCTAGGTAGGTATACAATACAATAACACTCAACCCTAGGTGTTATAACCTCAATTTGAAATTAATTTGCGTAGCCCATAAATAACCAGAACCAGTGTTTAGCATTTATTGTGTCAGTGCCACACTTTAAATAACGTGGGATTTTTTTTAAAAAAAAGAACAAATAATCCAAGATCATTTTTATTTGCTTCTCTTATTATATTATGTATGTACTTCAAATTAAAAGAAGCAAAGGCTAATTGATTCTACTAAACATTAATTTTTAAATTCAAATTTCTCTGGTTAAATTGCATTGTACAGTAAGTGGTGATATCTGAGCGTCAACCGGGACAAATTGGAGAATATAAGGACGGACGACCACAAACCAAGTCCCATAAAATGTTTTAGGCGGAAGCACAAAGAAAAGAGATTTGCTTCGCATTTTCCTTAAGAAGTCCAAAATCCACATGATGCGTCATTCCTGTGCTGTGACAGTCTCAAGCCGTAGCATTTATAATTACAATTTTTACAAGAAGATTTGAAAGTCAGCATAAAAAAAGCATTATTTTTATAACCTCCTACTCCTATACGCTCTGAGAGAGCTCTACACTTTTTAATTTTTTTAAATTCTAGCACAAGTAGTTTTGTACACATTATTTACATAACAGTACATATATTTAAAAAGAGCGTTACACGGTTTGTATTTTAACTTGAGTTCATAAAAATATAGCCCCCCTATGTCTAGTATGAGGTACTCATCAAATAAAAATGAGTCATTTTTATTGAACAACTAAAACTCCAAAATAAATTATTAAAAAGCCGTATTTCAATATTGAAACGGTTATTAATTACAAGACATTTAAAGACGGTGATAACAACACATTTTTTAATAATTTTAAATTTTATTTATTCTGGATCTACAAACTCATCGTCCGAACTAAAAATTTGTTTTTGCTATCCCTTCTACTCCTACACTTCAGCAAACAATATTACCAAATAATATATTGTGTAAATAAATCAAGTTTTAATTACAATTATAATTTTATAATTATGAAGAGAGCTGATTAATTCTTCTCAACTAGATAACAGTTGAGACTCGTGCATTTCATCTTCGTTGAACTAAGTAGACCCCAGCATTTCAACTTCCAACCGCATCCCAAAAATCAGATCATAGCACCTGTCTGTAAAAATGAGCACACTACTTTCAGTGATTATACAAAACATTACTGTGATAGTATTATGACCAAGACAGGATTTACGACGACAGTATAGTAAAATAAATATTAGTGGTGTCGTGGTATAGCTTCGTTGTCTGATTGTGCCTTTGACTATAAGTTACAAGTACAAAGAAATATACCTTACCTACCTGTTCTAATCTGTGTGTATACTGAAGCCGAATGAATCGTTGTAGAATGAAATATAAAATCAAAATCAAGACAGAGTAACAAAAAATACAGAAAACAAATTGTGAAAAGTATGCATTTTTTCTACTTCTACTTATACATGTATACGCTCAAGATTGACCACGTAGGTATTTGTTTGAACACTTGTGAACACACCTTGAGGATGGTTTGATACACATTCCATTTCCCCAGACTTGATTCTTTTCTTACACCACTGGATTATTGGGGAGCGTATGCGTATAGCGCTGGGTGCCTGGCTGGCGGTATGCTTATAATCCAATGACCAAGTTATTTTATACAGCAATCAGGTCTTTTGGCGAATTGCTCTTCATTATTTTTTAGCTAATGCATCCACATCAAGTGATAAGTACTGAAAGTAAGCTAAAAAAAATTCGTTACCATTTCATAAATCATGTAATGAGAGTTTCCTACTACCATCACACTGCGTGAGCATAGGACTGTACAATAGCCCTCCCTACCACCACTACACTACTAACTATTATGTTATTCCTTTTAAATCCTTAACGATTTAACGACAACGATAGTAGCCGCCGTAGCCACAGCCCACAGCCACAGCAGCCACATATATACCTATATAGCTATCCATAGGTCAAGGTATAATTATATACATATTGTAAATACCTTACCATTACCCCTACTTGTTGGTTACACCAGTTTTGTGCATAATAATATAAGAAAATGATGAAGAAAAAAGACAGTAGATGAATATCCACTATTTTCATAATGATACCAAAGCAAAGGGAGTTGAAAGATATCATGAGAGAGCGAGGACTCAAGAAGACAAGATGAAGACACAGACCAACGAGCTGAAAAGATGTAAAAGAAACGAAGGAGAAGATTTCTCTGCAAAATACAGAATTCGTATAGAAGTGCAATAATATACAATACAAGACAAATCCAAATGTTATGAATCAAAAGGGTTGACCACCTTGTTCATTGTCAGTGCCAATACCGCAGCCAGCCAGTGCTAACTAAAAGGTGGTGTCTACACAGCATATATAGAAACTACATTATAGTGTACTTTCGTGAGAGAGGAGTCCACTTTATATTATATTACATTTTTGATTTCTACACCAGAACATACCTGGTTTGCCACAAGTTGATGTTGAAGTCGAAGTTGTTGCAGTTGTTGGTGCTCCTGCTCTGCTGACACAGAAACCAGCCAGTTTCTTTACACCTTTTTCTTCATCCGGTCTCCCCAAAGAAGAAGAAGAAGAAGTCCTAGTCCCAACCAACACAATCAAGAATCAAGACGGCAGGCAGGCAGCATCAGCAGCTTTTGCTAATAAAGTCAAACAACAAGCAAGGCTCCTTGTCGTCGAAATCTACACACACTTTTTGCTCAGACACGCATTTTACTTTATAGTCAAAAGAGGAATTCTCCTTCTGCTCATCGACTCCTCCAAGTCGAACTCGAACTTTGCTTCACTTTAATAGGGAACTTTGGCAGTCGAGGAGATCAAACGAAAAATCGCCATCAACCTGCTGTATCAGGTCGGCCCTTCTACTCCAACTTTACATCATTTCGTTTTTGGGTCTTCCACTGACAACTGGTCCTGGTAGCACGGCTCGAGCGTGTACCTACACAAATACATATATAGTTGAGAGTTTACAGTTTTTTACTCGTTATCTCCTTGAACTGAAAATTTGAAGAAATTTGTAAGTCAGCACAGTCAGTGATATATAGTATTTCCTTTAGTTCATAGTTTTAATTTCACATGAGATCCTCTTAAAATACATGAAAATATAAAAAATATTAAAGTTGACATTGAGAAAATTAAAAACTTACCTCAGTGCTTGAAGTTATTTGTTTCATACTCGCTCCAAGGAACGTTGATTTAAAAATTAAACCAATTACTTTAATTTCTGAATCATCATATGTTGATCCCTCATCATTTGAAGCTTGTTTCTTGCCTGTGGAGTTTAAAGCTTTGACGTTGTATTTTTAATGATTTTTTATTGATAGTGATAGTGAATGTTGTGCTCTTTTTTTTGTAACCTTACATATTTTTTTTGGTGATTCTTTTACCCGCAGTGTTTTATTCTCCACTAGTGCTCGAGTCCTTATGCATACGTAGAAAGGATATCGGATTGTTTCACTATTTGCAATATTTTTGCAACCCTTTCAAGTGATTCCTTTGCAAAACTAAGGTAAGAAATATTTAATATTTTATTTTACTACAATACCAATCACTCTCAACAGTCCAGTATCGATTTTAACATTTAATAAAACCACTATCACTGGCACTGGCTAGTTTCTATGTTCTAATCAGCTTAAAAAATGCGCGAACTGTCATCCGGTAAAAAGCGGAAACGTCGCGTAATAAACTAATTTATGGGTTTCCTGCACGTGTAGACATTCACTGAGAGTGAGCGTGAGAACAGTGTGGCATTGCATGGCACTATACGTAGTAAATATTAGTAGATACCACCTTTTTACAGTTTAGGCGTTAGCAACTAAAAGACGTATTTAATTAATTACGTAGGCACCCTTATAATTCAAATTCATTTTTTATATTTAACTAGAAAACCAATATGATTTGGAGAAGTCGCTACGGTCTTTTATTTGTGTTCCTCCTAATTGGGACAAGTCATGGAAGGAAACCCTTAGAAAAAACTGAAAAGGAAACTCCTGAGCCCGACAGTAGTGTTTCCGATGACAAAAAAGTGTCATCCTCCATAAGTCAACTCCTAAGATCCTTAGCAGCTCCAGCAGAGTCTGAAAGACGTGGTAGGAGCAGACCGGTGGAGATCATTACGAAACATGGGATTATCTCCGCTAGGGGCCAGAGTGCGAGGAAATTATATTTCGGAGTAGACCCCGTGTCCCCTGGTGGCTCCGTCGCATCCGGTGTCCCACCCCCAGTCGTCGTCTCCTCCCAAGCCATCCGGATTAGTGGTGGGAGTGGGGCTAATGGGACTGGTGGGAATAAAAGAGCCCGGAGTTTATTCACAGCCCAAACTTCCACTGTGGACA